>PISX010005158.1:60520-112305 GCA_004024625.1 Mellivora capensis | reverse complement strand
TCATTTTTTCCTTCCTTACACCCCAAACCCCCCATGTTGCCTCTCAAATTCCTCATATCAGAGAGATCATATGATAATTGTCTTTCTCTGATTGACTTATTTCACTAAGCATGATACCCTCTAGTTCCATCCATATCATTGCAAATGGCCAGATATCATTTCTTTTGATGGCTGCATAGTATTCCATTGTATATATATATACCACATCTTCTTTATCCATTCATCTGTTGATGGACATCTAGGTTCTTTCCATTGTGGACTATTGTGGACATTGGTGCTATAAACATTGGGGTGCACGTGCCCCTTCGGATCACTACATTTGTATCTTTGGGGTAAATACCCAGTAGTGCAATTGCTGGGTCATAGGGTAGTTCTATTTTCAACTTTTTGAGGAATCTCCATGCTGTTTTCCAGAGCGGTTGCACCAGCCTGCATTCCCACCAACAGTGTAGGAGGGTTCCCCTTTCTCCGCATCCTCGCCAGCATCTGTCATTTCCTGACTTGTTAATTTTAGCCATTCTGACTGGAGTGAGGTGGTATCTCATTGTGGTCTTGATTTGTATTTCCCTGATGCTGAGTGATGTGGAGCACTTTTTCATGTATCTGTTGGCCATCTGGATGTATTCTTTGCAGAAATGTCTGTTCATGCCCTCTGCCCATTTCTTGATTGGAAAAAAAAATGTTTAAAACAGGATATGAGCCATCCAGTTCTCAGCTCTATCAGCCGCACCCCACCCCCCCAGAAACACTTGGTAACCACTTCTTTCCTTTCCATTAGACTAACAGTCAATTTTCTTAAAAGCATCTAATTAAAACCAAACAAACCTTTCAGACCTTATGTCAGGCTCTAGGGAATTCTTTCCATCCCCACCCACCTGGCTCCTTGAAATTGTAGTCTGTATGTGATATTCACTCCCCAGCCAGCGGCAGTGTAACTTCTGCCCCTGCCTTGCCTCTGATTCTCCCCTTAGTTAAATCAAAGACACCCTTGCTGCTAAATCTATGCTCCATTCTTGTCTACCTTAACCTCATCAGTGCTTGACCGAAGCCCTGCTGTTCGGTCTTGTTGCACTCCTCACTTCCCTATGTTACTAAATGTCTTACCACGGGCACAAAGGAAAACCAGTTTGGACCATCACATCTCTCTGCAGAAAAGGAATTCACCCAACAAAGATGGTACACTACCTTGCTTAATAACGTAAAACATTAACTGTTTTCCAGACTGTGGGTCTGGAAAGTGGGAATTGATTAGAGACCATCAGAGTGGATCACATGTAGTAAAGTTAAGTGTTTTGTGCCTAGAATGTGCATGTGTTTGCTCACTGGGTGGGGAGGCTAACCAAATTTCTTTTTGTGGGTCTAGTCAGAAAAGTAAAAAGTAAAAAAGGCACTGATTTGGGTCTTCATGAAGGTAACTCCAATATTCCAGAATAGAACCTACACTTTAATTTGGAAACATAAAACAAAAATCTTCAGCAAAAATCTTTCACAATGTGGCGTCTGGGTGGCTCAGTGGGTTAAAGCCTCTGTCTTCGGCTCAGGTCATGATCCCAGCGTCCTGGGATCAAGCCCTGCGTGGGGCTCTCTGCTCAGCGGGGAGCCTGCTTCCCTCCCTCTCTCTCTGCCTGTCTGTCTGCCTAATTGTGATCGCTTGCTCTCTGTCAAATAAAAACAAAAAAACAAAAAAACAAAAAAAAAACCCCAAAAACAGTAGTTAAAAAAAAATCTTTCACAAAAATCTTAATTTTGAAGAGATTAAAAAAAATAGTGTTAACTTTAAAATAGGATTCTGATTTACTCCTAGAGCAACCCGTAAAAATACAGACAGCTTTGACAATGTTCTGTTGTCCCAACAAAAATGACACATGAGGCTCTCCACAATCTGGCTCCTGCTCACCTCTCAGCCTCATGTTCCCACTTCATACTTTGTAATCTACACAGCAGCCACACCAAGTCCTGCAATCACACAATTTTGGCTCCAGGCCCTGCAACATGCCATTCCAGGACAGGGAACACTCCAAGTCCCCCGCCCCCTTACCTTCCCTGCCCAAAGCTTCATCTGCCCCACTCTGTGGTCCATCTCATCCCTGAGAGATCACTCCTCCTAGGGAAGCTTCTCAGACTCCAAGCCTAACTGTTACTGAAATCCCCAAATAAGCCCCTGTCCATGAGGGTCCAGGAGAGCAAGTCATGAGGCCAACTAGAGCAGTCTTTCCCACCTGTTTTATTATTGCACTGTGCCGCTCACCCCAAGCAGTCTTTTGAGACCTTTTTCACCTAATGCTCCTCCCTCTCCCCTGTGAAATTTTAATACCACAGATACATGACATGTCTGTTGGCGTACTGTGGCCCTTTGGAGGGCCACAAATCATATCTAATAGTTAAGATTTTACATAATCTTAAATTAACATGCATTTTTTTTCTCTATAAAGACCAATTTTTGTCCCCTTGTAGGTGATATCGTCCCCACTGAGAATGCGTGGAATAGAATAAAACTCTGCTAGCCCTCTCAAGGGAGCTAGGAATAAAACAGTTCACGTTCTTTCCTGATGAGAAGCTTATGTCAAGTGCTGAAGGTGCAGGAAGATAAAGTATAGACTTAACAATGAGGCTGACTTTGACCTAACCAAGGTGGAGTTGGCAGTAGGGCAAAAGTTATTCTGCAGCAGGGTGGAGAGTGACCACTGAATCCAGGCTACAAATCCAAAGAGTGGGGGTGGGAGGGGATGAGAATCACTAGCTTGAAGGTGACAGAAGATCTAGGAAGTCTTGTTCTAAAAAGATGAGGCATACTTGACTTTAGGCTGATGGACTGAGAGACTGGAGAATACCCAGGAAGGGGTAAATGGCTGGATGAAAGTCCAGAGGAGGAGGGAGGGGACAAGGGAATCACAGGCAGGGATAAAAAGGTAGAGGAAGCTTCTCTTCCTCTGAGATGTCTGGGTGTGAATGTACAAGGTCTCAGGGAAGTCAGTTCATCGGGAGAGTGAGATCAGGCCACAGGGGAAGGCCAGAGGAGTGGAAGACATCTATAGCATCCCCTTTGGAGAAACAGCAGAAGCTGATCGAAGTACACAGAGGGATGGCCAAATGGCATCAAGGCCCAAGTGAAATAAAAAGTACAAAATCTATAGCAGCGTGACGTCTTTTTTCCTATCACTTTCCAGGTGCTGTCTTGGGTGCAGAGACGCAACAGCAAAGCCCAAGTTTCTGACCTCAGACTGCCATTGTCTGCCCTCCCCAACTGGAATGTAAAGTCATGAGTAAGATGGCTTTCCATACTGGTCATGGTGATGAAGAGAAAACAGAGTACTGTGATGGAGTGACAGGTGGGCGACTTTGCTGGATGGTCAGGAAAGGCCTGCCTGAAGAGATGACATTTTTTTTTTTAAAGATTTTATTTATTTATTTGTCAGAGAGAGAGAGAGCGAGTGAGAGAGCAAGCACAGGCAGACAGAGTGTCAGGCAGAGGCAGAGGAAGAAGCAGGCTCCCTGCCGAGCAAGGAGCCTGATGCGGGACTCAATCCCAGTTTGCTGGGATCATGACCTGAGCCGAAGGCAGCCGCCTAACCAACTGAGCCACCCAGGCGTCCCTGAAGAGATGACATTTGATCTGAAGCCTGAATGGTACAAAAAGGGCAACCTTGAAACATTCTGAGAGTGGAACTTTCAAAGCAAGAGGGTCTCTAGTACAACAGGAACAAGGAAGAAATAAGCTTGTCTTCAAGGACAGACAGTGTGGCTGGATCATAGAATCAAGAGAAGAGGTGGGGAAGAGGTCAGCAGGGACTGAATACAGTTGACCTTTGAACAGTGGGAGGTTGGGGGTACCAACACCCTACACGGTCAAAAATCCAAGAATAACTTTTGACTCTTCTAAAACTTAGCTACTAATAGCCCTCTATTGACTGGAAGCCGTACCCATAACATGAACAGTTGATGAACACACATTTTGCATGTTATATGTATTATACTGTATTCTTATAATAAGGTAAACCAGAGAGAAAAGAAAAGAAAATGTTATTAGGAAAGTCACAAGGAAGAGAAAATGCATTTGTAGTATTATACTGGGTTTATAGGGAAAGCAAAAACAAAAACAACCCAGGGAGGAAGAACAGGAGGGCAAGAAGTGGGGCAGAAAGACCAGTTTGGAAGGCTGGTAGATTCTCCAAAGGGAGAAAGGGCCGAGGTAGTGGATGAAGTGAAGAAGGGCAGTTCAGGGGTGGGCAGGATCAAAGGGCAGTTTTGGGAAAACTCTGAGAGAAGTCTTGGGTGTTGCATCAGAAATGTGGATGCTCATTTCTAAATGCGGCAAGGTATACACACAATCCCACATGGAAACACCTCTCACACCTGGTCCCCCTTGCCTATTTTCAAGGTTCCTGGAGGTGATAAACTGTAAGATTACTAGATACATTTTTCTCTGCCCACCTGAACAATATCTTTGCAGTTTTTTTTCTAAGTTTATTTTTTAGGGCAGATTTAGTTTTTAGGTTTTCAGTTTGAGTTCTTTAAATAGGCTTTATTTCTTTTTTTTTTTAAATTTAAAAAATTTTAAAAAAGATTTTATTTATTTATTTGACGGAGAGAGATCACAAGTAGGCAGAGAGACAGGCTGAGAAAGAGAGAGAGAGGAGGAAGCAGGCTCCCTGATGAGCAGAGAGCCTGATGTGGGACTCGAACCCAGGACTCTGAGATCAAGCAGAGGCTTAATCCACTGAGCCACCCATGCGCCCTAGGCTTTATTTCTTACAGCAATTTTTAGAGCATGGTCAGAGGAGGGAGGGATGAACAGGTAGAGCACGGAAGATTATTATGGTGGTGAAGCTACTCTGTATGATACTATAATAGTGAGTACATGCCCTTATACATTTTTCCAAATCCACACAATGCACACCACCAAACCCTAATGGACACTGTGGGTCATCATGTCAATGCAGAGTCATTAGTTGCAACAAATGTAACACTCTGGTGGGGGTACTGGCAATGGGGGGTGCTATGCCTATATGGGGGCAGGGTTATATGAAAAACCTCTGTACCTTCTCAGTTTTGCCTTGGCTGTTTCAAGTATTTTAGAGCCAAATCCTTAATATTTTATCTATTTCCTGCCACAGGCAGTGTGCTCTATTCTTGACTTACCCCTCAGAATAGCACTGATGAAAACAGCTCTCAATATTTTATGAGTCAGAGGACATTAAAATATCTAAGAGAGTACATGTTCCGGTGCCTGGGTGGCTCAGTTGGTTGAGTGTCTGTCTTCAGCTCAGGTCATGATCCAGGGGTCCTGGGAGGGAGCACCACAGGCTCCCTAGTTCAGCAGGAAATCTCCTCCCTCTGCCCCACCCCCTGCTTGTTCGTTCTCTCTCTCCCCCTCAGATGAATAAAAAAATCTTTAAGAAAAAAAAAAAAGAGTACATGTTCCTTTCTAGGGCCACCAACTTGTAAAGTGCAGGTCAAAAAAGCTGAGTGTAAACAGCATTATTAAGGCATGTTCTTTAAGTACATACCAAAATGTCTGTAGAGGTTTTTAGAGTAATAAAAAGGACCTAAGGGAGGTCGTTCCCTTCTGTTTTCTGACACTTACTTTTTTAGACATTTTTCTATCATTCTAAGAAAATGGATATATGATTTTAAGGAAAGGTATTCCGGACTCCACCCATTCTAGAAAATACAAATCTCCGTGGAGTGGAAGTTTTTTTCATTTTAAAACTTCTTGTGCATTTGTACCTTACACACACTGTAGGAATAAAAAGCACAAACGTGTTTTATGGTAAAAAGTCAGTGTCCTTCCAGCCCTGGCCTCCCAACCACTGACATCATCACAGGAGGCAGCCGGAGTTCCGTGGTGTTCAGCCACATATCTTCCAGAGAGGTTCTATTTATATAAGCAAATACCTACTTACTAAAAAAGCATAAATAGTAGCATATTACATGCTGTTCTGGATTTTTCTTTTTATTAAGCATGTTTTGGAAATCCTTCTCCAGCAATGGATAGAGTTGCCTCATTTGTTTTTTTAATGTAAGTTGAATATAAAGGGTGTGATAATTAAGAAACTGCGTGTCATTTACTTTTGCCTTTTAATAGCAGAGCTACAACTAGATTAATCCTTAGTTTTCTGGGCTTTACTATCAAATAGTTCAAGGCTTTAACATTTTACTCTCTCCTGTGGCTTTATTTCCATTGCTAAGTTCCCCACTCTGTGCCCCCCTCCATTCCCATCTGAGGTTTGACATCATTATCTAACTTAGTCATGTCATCTCATTTTTTAAAAAAAGATTTTATTTATTTATTTGACAGACAGAGATCACAGGTAGGCAGAGAAGCAGCCAGAGAGAGAGGAGGAAGCAGGCTCCCCACTGAGCAGAGAGCCTGATGCAGGGCTTGATCCTACGACCCTAGGATCATGACCTGAGCCACAGGCAGAGGCTTAACCCACTGAGCCACCCAGGTGACCCTGTGATCTCATTTTTGATAAATCAGATGTAATAAGCCCAGAAGACTTGGCTCAGATGTCCCTTAAGGACAAAGGATGAAAAGATGAAAGAAAAGAAAATGCATAAAACAGAGGGGTGAGAGTTGGTCACATGTCTGAGATTTGAGTATCCGTGTGTGTGTCCTAACTCCTAGTCAATTATAGCTACATTCATCTCTCCCAGCTTTGCACTTGGGGACAAGGACGAATGCAGTCTTAGCTCATATTATAAGACAAGTGCATATCTTTGGACTGTTCTAAGAGGCCACAGTCCCTTAGATCACTGTAGTTCAAGGACAGACACACACTCAGAGATTTTTTTTTTTTAATGCTGTTTCTGATTCTGAGTCTCTTCTTCTCTTGAGGCAAGCAAAGCAGACACACTTGCCAAGGATAACTGAGAATGTAAGGACGATCCTTGCCTGGGCAGCATGAGCGGGCTGTGTGCTAAATGCAACTTCGAACCATGCTCTATAAATAGCTGTTCATTGTCAGCGTGTGTGAAAAGACAAGAGTGGGTGTGTGGTGCTATGATTCAGGCCTAATGAAGTAGTCGCGTCTGCGCAGGGTTACAACTGGTAATCTAGTCAGTAGGCAACCGGAAGGGCTCGCCTCTGACCGAACACAGACTGAAGGAAGCTGTTCGATACTGGTTTTGCCTCCAACCATGGCAAAAATCATCCTGAGGCACCTCATTGAGACTCCAGTGCGCTACCAGGAGGAGTTTGAAGCTCGAGGCTTGGAAGACTGCAGGCTGGACCACGCTTTGTATGCATTGCCGGGGCCAACTACTGTGGACCTGAGAAAAGCCAGGGAGGCCCAGCTTCCTCCGGTGGACTCAGAGGCCAAGATGCCGGCCCAAGAAGGCAAATCCCGCTTCCAGATCCTGCTGGACGTGGTCCAGTTCCTCCCCGAAGATATCATCATTCAGACCTTCGAAGGCTGGCTGCTGATCAAGGCTCAGCACGGAACCAGAATGGATGAGCATGGTTTTATCTCAAGAAGTTTCACCCGACAGTATAAACTGCCAGATGGCATCGAAACCAAAGATTTGTCGGCCGTCCTCTGTCACGATGGAATTCTGGTGGTGGAAGTAAAGGATCCAGCTGGGACTCAGTGAAATCTTATCAATTCTTGTTCATACGGCAGGAGGAGCATTATAGTTCAGCCAATGGTACCAAGGGGATGTTTGTATTAACCACATTTGGAATGATTTTTATAAGATTGAAAATAGAAACGTAGTTCCTGGTATGTTGAGGTTGTGTTTGTTATTCTTACTCAGAGAGGAAAATTGTTAAATGTTTCTATAGCTCAAAGGGATGCTATTCTAACACCTGAAACATTGACAGTTTAGGAGAGAATGTGGATTCTAGAGAACATTCAGACTTATTTCTTCATTACTCCGAGAAATGTCCCAGAAACTACATTTGTAATACTTGATGGCAAAAGAGCCATATGAATTTCTTATCCATTTTATGAAAACTTTTTATATTGCTAAAAAAAAAGTTGTGATTCCCTTCACTTGACAAGCTTTTCTTTCTTTTTCTTTTTTTTGACAAGCTTTTCAATGAATTTTAATTGAAGTGGAATCTGTAAATATAGAGTCTGAAAGTTAAAATACAGCACTTAGGAATTGGGCCTTAAATGTATTTATGATTTATTACAGCTGTTACTGCCTTAAATGTAATACTGGAATTTTCAGATGTAAATTTTATTTTTAAAAAAAGTTCTAAATATGTACTTCATTTTTAAAAAGTCAAACTGAGTGCTGGATTGATGTATTTTTAACAACAGCATATGTTCTGTGGATATTTATGCAACGGTACAAACTTATGTGTTGACTCATATTCTTATAAGTTTGTATTAAGTTTAGGAAACCACTTTAGAAAGTATAATTACTGAATTCAAAGAGTTTTACTCTACATTCTTTGATAGTACTTAGAATTTTAGATTTTAGAAGAGGCAAAATATACTGCATCTGCTATCTCTGCATAATCCTTAGCTTTAAATAGCCTGGCTAGGTAGTAGGGTTTCCCAGGCCAGAGCTTGCACAGGGGCTGAGAAGTGCTGAGACACTGATGGAGGTTAAGGATTTGCTTTAGGAATATTGCCATCAACAGCTGGTCTGTGACATTCCAAAGATTTGCTATCTCATTCTGTACATGCTAAATATTTCTCGGGAGGAAGCGGCTACTTTCACCCAGCACCCCATGTGTGCGGCCAGCGAGCCTATGCACAGTGCTGGGAATAGAAGGGGCTGGGTGTGCAAAGAGCCAGGATGGACCCAGGCCGCTGACGACACCCCTGTGCTCCTCTGCAGCGCTCTGTTGTTCGAGTGGCCACGCGAGAGACACGAAGGAAGGGAAAAAGACACCAAACAGTTCTAAAAAAAGTTTTGAAAGCAAACATAATTGGAGAGATGTGTTTACAATATAATTAAATTGGAAAGATTTTGAAGCTGTATGTTAATGCTTATTCACTGAGGTTCGTGCGTCATAAGAAACTTTGTTTGACAAAGTGAATATCACAGACCAGCTTTGCTACATTACAAAATGATCATAATTAATGGGACTCCATCTAATACGATTAGAGCTGGCATACCATTTGTCCCACTTTAGATTATTCTTTCTCAATGATTGGCAGGATGGTAGGGAAACAAAGTAGTGCTTTGAGAGTAAACCAATCAATAAAAACATCCCTCTCATTTGGCCTTAACCCTACTCTCGAGAAGATCCCACTTCTGGGAAAATTCAGGAAGTAAAATTCTTTTTTTTTTTTTTTAAAGATTTTATTTATTTATTTGAGAGAGAGAGAACGAGAAAGAGAGTGCAGCATGCATGAAGTAGGTGGGGAGGCGGAGGGACAACCAGACTCCCCACTGAGCCGGGAGCCTGACCTGGGGCTGATCCCAGGACCCTGAGATCATGACCAGAGCGGAAGGCAGATGCTCAACTGCAGAGGCTCAACCGACTAAGTCAACCAGGTGCCCCAAGAAGTAAAAGTCTTACCATGAGGAGCAACCAATAGAAACTTTTCCTTTAAAAAATGAACACTAAAATAATCACCTCATCCAATTAGCATTATTTTTTCCTAAGGTATATTTAAAAGTATTACATAACCATTCTTTGCTTTAGAAAATATACAAAACCCTATAACAAATTTTTTAAAATTCTCTTATTACTATGACGTTGGTACTTCAAATTTCTAGTTCCGTCTTCCCTTATGCATAAATACATATATCACTTTTCAGAAAGTTAGGATTATATTTGCATGGAGTTTGATGGCCCAATCATTCTGGTTACTGTCTGTTGCCAGCCTCATGTCGTGCCAACCCAAACCCATCCCTCGCCCTTGCCAGCCCCATTCTGAGCCCAAGCAGGCTGACCCCCACAAGCTGCCATCACTCTAGTTTCCAGCTGGCTTCAGACAATGGAAGTGCTGACTGGAGGCCAGAGACTGGAGAGAGGACTCTGGTGGGCAGGAGGGGACAAAGTTCAGGGCATTTCCTTCTACCAACCTGCTGAGATGAGGTGCTGGCAGGCCTGCCTCCCTCCTTGACTACACCCCTGGAGAAGTGACCATTTCTCCAGGCCTCCCACTTGGACTGGGCTTGGGCATCCTAATGCTGTTTCTTCCTTTTGCCCCATCAGCAGTTGGCATGATTGTGTTTTCTGCCCTTTCTTGTCCCCGGTCTTCACCATCCTCTATCGATTCCTCTTACTTTGTCTGCTTTCCCCTCAATGGTCCCTTCCTTAGAGTTCCTTTCAGGTGATGGAATTCTGTTTTCCTCCAGAACTCTGACTGGTTATCTTATTAAGTGTGTGTGTGTGTGTGTGTGTGTGTGTGTGTGTGTTTAAACTGCATCTCTTGCTTTTAGACCAAACATAAGTTGATTTGTAATGGCTATGCACTATTCCAACTCATATAAAACATATTGTAATTTAACCATTTCTTTTCAGTACTGGTCCCAATAGGAAACAGATAGCAATGTCAAAATTAGAATAATTCAAATTAGAATAATTTATTTGTAAAGAGACAGATTTCACAGGAGTGGGCAGGGTGAAGAAGAACTGCAGGGGATAGTGTATAACCTGAGCGTAGCCGTGTGGAGCTGTTCTGTTCCCTGGGTCCAAAGAGATGAGAGGAGGAAGCCGGTCTCAGGAATCAAGATTGTCAGATGGAGGAGACCACCAGTTGTGATTTTCTTTTGATGATACAAACAGCCCCAGGTGACCTCTCCCTGGTGTCAGGAAAATAAATACTTTATCCTTCTAATCTCCTACCAGGACACCGCACTGGTGGGATGTAAGTGGTAGCTGGAGGGCGTGGGCACCCTGTTGATTTGGTTCCACAGCCTCCCAGAGCAGGGGGCAGGGTGGGAAAAAAGTGGAGAGTGACTCCTGTGGACTAAGGGGAAAATATCCAGCACTCCTGTGAAGTGAGTAATGTTGTTACAGCTCTTTTGGACAGACTTAAAATACAGCCTGAAACACGGATTGAAGTGCTGACACTTTATTTGGGAAGTGCAAGCCCAAAACGGTAAAAGTGAGGAAATAGGGGGAAAGAGGCGAGAAAAAAATGGGAAGCAAAGTGAGGTGATGTGTTACTATACTGACCACCATGGGACGATGAACTATGAAGAGACTCAGCAGGCTCTCGGCAAGGATGTTGGCTTAGCACCTGGAACCTCTCCCGAAGATCTTTGGGAAGAAATAAAATCTTAAAGCAATCCACAGGGAAGAAAAAAAAAGGGGGGAATTTGCTTGCATGGTACCTACTATTTCCTGTTTCCCCTTAGTCAAGGTTTAGCTCACAGGGAACAGACTCTCCTGCACTTCTGGGGTGTATCACCCAAACCCTTCATGGCTGCTCAGAAAACCAGACGTCATACTCCACGGTGTGACGTTTCATCCAAGCTGAGAGCAAAAGGAGACTCAGCAGGGTAAGGGGTCACTCAGAGTGAGAAACACAGGCTCAGAGTTTCAACGTGGCTTCCAGCCACCTTAGGAGACTTGGCAGCAGCTCTGGTGGCAGCAGCCTGGGCTTCAAGGCAGGGGAGACCCTCAGGAAAAAGAAGGCAGATGGAAAGGCACACAGGGTTTGTATCCACCACAACCCCAAATCCAGAGCTGTGGGAAGGGGGAGCCAGGCAAATCACATAGTCCTACAGCATCTATTGCATATGTATTCCAGACTGCCTTCAAATTGTATGGATTCTAATATCACCTTATATTTTTATCTAATTTTTTATTGGCTTAAGTGCAAAGTCAGTTCTCTTAAACTTCTCCAGGATTTTTCTTTTCCTGTAGATTGTGGATCAAAGATTTCTTTTTGTTTTTGGTTAAGTATTTTATTTACTCATTTGTCAGAGAGAGAGAGCACAAGCAAAGAGAGCAGCAGGCAGAGGGAGAAGCAGACTCTCAGCTGAGCAGGGAGTCCGATGTGGGACTCGATCCCTGGACCCCGGAATCATGACCTGAGCTGAAGGCTGACGATTAACCAGCTGAGCCACCCAGGAGTCCCTGTTTTTGTTTTAAGTTGCCTAATTTTTATCCTGGAAGCCCAGAAGTCATTATGATGTGGGAAACAAAGGCAGAAGAAAAATTATTAAATTTCCTTACTACTTACAGCCCATTGACAAGTCCTTGAAACAGGCAGAGTGACATTCCTCTAGGAACTCCGCTGCCTCAATGTTAATACTTTGCTAAGAGCAAAAGGCAATCTTAGCCTGATACTCCAGAATCCTAAAGTCTACTTTGACATATAAAAATTCCTTTGGAAACTTCCTTTATCTCTACTCTCCAAGATACACATCGGCAATCATTCCCCAAGCATATGACCCACCGTATACATCTGAAGAGTTTCATGACTAAGGTTTTATTAGACAGTAATAAATGACCTTTTCCCAACAATAGCCCCCTCAGAGTCCTGGAAACTTTGCTTCCAAAATTCCCTTGAGATTTATATTATCCCTAACCCCCTCCCAGCTTGAAAGCATATAACGGGCCACTCCTCACGACTCCAGTGTAGCTCTTTCTGCCTACGGGTACTGTCCCTATGCTTTAATAAAACCACCTTTCTGCAACAAAGGTGCCTCAAGTATTATTACTTGGCCATCGGCTTCAAACCTGAATGTCTTTCCAGTTGAAGACTTTAGTTCCCACTGACCTCCCTCAGTCCAAACCGCACTGGGATCCTGAATGTGACCTTGCCTTACTTCTCACCTACTTGTGATTGTCTGAATATTGCTGTCAGTGGTCCTTAGCACATATAAAAAAGAGATTTTAAAAAACACAAATGGCATACAACCTCAGGGGGAAAAAAAAACACCTCATATCATTTCCTCAAGCTTAACAAATCTCTTTTTCACTAGCCACCGCTGCTCTCTTCAGAGATTCTCAAATAATTAGTTGGAAAGAATAAAAATGTTGGTTTGGTATGCTAATTAAAGCTTACATATTGTATTTTGAAAATAACTCTCTGTCTTAACAATTGAGTTGATTAGATGTCCTCCCCAAGATATGAGACAGTATTTTTAATCTGAAAAATAAATGATTCTAAGTAAATGTTTTCTTCTACATTTCCTCAGCATTGTTTAACACACAAGAGCATGAATGTATATATGTAATATAAAATCCTGTTTATTAATGTTTCTAACTTCAAGGACAAATAAAATGAGAATCTATCGTAGTATAATAAAATGGGCTATATGATCCCATTCTTTGTAATTTGTTGAGATTTTCTTCATGACCTGGTATATAGTTATTTTTTAAAAATATGCCATGTATATGTGAAAATAATTTACATGTACACTTTCTATTTGCAGTATATGTATATATATGCATATATATAATTAATTTTGCTATTTTGTTGGTTCAAATATTCTTCCTTTTTTGTTTATGGCAACTAAAAACATTCAAATTGGCGTTTAAAAATCTTTCAGTATTGGGGTGCCTGGTGGCTCAGTGGGTTAAAGTCTCTGTCTTCAGCTCAGGTCATGATCCCAGGGTCCTGGGATCAAGCCCTGCATCGGGGCTTTCTGCTCAGCAGGGAGCCTGCTTCCCCCTCTCTCTCTGCCTGCCTCTCTGCCTACTTGTGTTCTCTCTGTCAAATAAATAAATAAAATCTTTAAAAAGAAAACAACTTTCAGTATGAAAGGACAATTGAAAAATTAAAAAAAATTCTCTTCCATATTTTTCCTTTTAGATTTCCAGGTTATGTTGTTATGTTTTATAATTTATATTTATAATTTATTTCAGTTGAATTATGTCTTATATTATTATGTAGGCCCACTCTGTCTCCATGTAATGCTTCTTGCACTGTTATTTTGTCCGATAACATCGTTTTTTTGTTTTATGCTTTGACATTTTTTTCTTATATATTCAATGTAGCTTTGTCTTAAGTTTGTTTCTTAGAAGCAGTTACATGTAGCTTGATTTAAAAAATACAGTCTGATAATCTGACTTTTAATAGATAAATTTAACTCCATTGCTTATTGCATGAAATATTTGGATGTGTTTCTTACTCTGCGTCTTTATTTATCATGGTTTCCCTTTGCTTTTTTTTCCCTTTTCTGTCTTTGGACTATCAAGTTTTCTATGCTTACCTCCTTGTTTTTTCTCTTGATCCTTAATGTGTTAAAATTTAAACATTGTTAGAAAATGTATAGGTTAATATACATGTTTGAAGGAAAACTAATAAAAGAATAAAAATGTGGACACTTAAAATCCTTTAACATTTCTATTCTCCTGAGCATTTGGAGAGCGTTTGTGTCTTTCCCATTGGATCCTCCTCCCCATCTTGCTGCCATTGTTAATTTTAGTTTTACCTTTAACTATTGATTGCTAAAATCTCACAACTAAAAATTTTTTTCTGCATTTGTGTGCTCCTCTTTGTTTCTTATTTTCCACAGTTTTCCTTCTGGGTTTCTGTCTCTTCCTAAGGCACCTTATTATTTTTGCAAGGGTCTGTAAGTGGAAAATTCTCAGTCTTTACACTGCTTCATTCTTGGATAAAATTTAGGAGCGTAAAAAATTGTCGATGAACGATTATTTCACCTCAGCCCTGTTCTGTGCCCCAGAGGACTGCTCTCTGGTTTGGTTGGATTCATCCAACGGTAGGTGCCAGCAAGAGAGCAGCTTATAGAATGAAAAAGATATTAGGGTAGTTTTCTCTGACTCGTGCTTCTTTGGCTCCAGGTACTAGCAGGGGCTGCTCTGACATACAGCGGTAGTGAGGCAAACCCTCCCCCTGGCTCTCCTGCACTGGGAAAGTAGTTCTATTTTCCCTTCCCTTATTCCTTCAGGCTCAGCAAGCAAGGTAATGGCTTCCCACTGTTCCTGGTCTTTGGGTGCCTACAATTGTGCATCAATTTTAATGTGTAGGTTGTTTTTTTTTTTTTTTTTTTTCCAGTACCTCCAAGCAACTCTGACACCAACTGAGTGTCCTACAATTCAACTTAATTCTAACACCCTCTACCCAGAAAGAACATCAGATCCCAAAGGTCAAGGGTTCAGTCCTACAAGACTGCCCTCCTCCTCCCACTTCAGACATGAGTCACAAACCCAAGTTGTCACCTGTACTTCTGACCGATGGGCTACAGATTGGAGGTTCCAAAGATGCCCTCTGTGGGTTCAGTTCATTGGCTAGAGGGGCTCATAGAACTTGGAGAAACATTCTATCTAGTTGATGAGCAGTTTATTATGAAAGGATATAACTCAGAAGTTATAACTCAGAAAGGATATAACTCAGAAGAGCCAGATGGAATGTAATGCAATCAGATGCAAGATACTGGGAAAGGGTGTGGGGCTTCCATGACCTCTCCAGATGCACCAATCTCCCCAAGACTTCAGGTGTTCACCAACCCAGACACTCTCTGAACCACATCATTTTCGGTTTTTAGGAGGCTTCATTACATAGGCATGCTTCATTAAATCACTGGGCAAGGGTGACTGAACTCAATCTCCAGCCACTCTCCCCTCTTTAGAGGTTCCTGGGTGGGACTGAAAGTTCCAACCCTCTAATCAGATGGTTGGCTCTCCTGGCAACAAGCCCCCATCCTTAGGTTACTTAGGGGCTTTCCAAAAGTCACATTAACATAACAAAAGACACCTCTGAAGCAGTTGACATTTTGAAAACTCCAAGGGTCTTTGGAGCTCTGTGCCAGAAACTGGGATGAATATCAAATATGTATGTATTTCTTATCAGAAATCACAATAATCCTAATACCATAATGCCTCAGCACTTTCGTTGTTTCCTCAGCTCTGCCCACATCTCTGTAAATAATTTTATTTATTTTATTTATACTTATTATACATTTTTAAAAATCTTAAAAAATCCAAGCTAAGCATGCCTTTTGTTTCCCTCTGGGACTCTGAATGATGTATCCACAAATGTATTCTTCTTTTGCCATGAGAAAGACCCCTTTTAAACAAACAAAGAAGAAGACAACAACAATAACAACAACAAAAACCCCAGGAAAACAAAAGGAAACTTTTATGAATTCAAAAAATATTTGCAATTTTTTGGATTTTGTCTAATTTGTGTTTGAGACCAAAAAGCATGATTTCCTGTGTTGTTGAGTATGGTAAAAACAAAACAAAACTAAACTAAACTAATGGGTGCTGGTCTGTCACATACATTTAGCACAATCTTTCTGTTGGTAGTTTTAAGTCTCTAGATGTAATTTTTGAAGGGGAAGAGCAAGAATTAAAGAATCTACTCTAATTATACAATAAAAACTTTGCACAAAAATTTGTGAGGCATTCTTTAATTTGAAGTATTGAAAATATAAGACATTTGTTAAGCAAACTAAAGTCTATCCATATTATAAAGTCCTATACTACCAGTAAATACCATCTTCTAGAAAAATATTAAATGGAGTGGAAAAATGCTTAGTAAAATTAAGGAGGGAAGGCAAGTTACAAAAGTTGTACAGATTTCCCATCTTTAATTTCAGTGAGCATATTTCTGTGTAAACATGTTTAGTTTAGGACATGATTTTAATGGCAGTGTTGCACTTCATAATATGGATATGCCATAATTTATTATATGCAGAGAAGGAAGAATGAAAGGCTAATAAAAAATATCAGAAGTGACTATATAATTGGGATTTTAGAGTCTTTATATTTCACTGTAGAAATACAGAAGACAAATTATTTCATAATGAGGAAAGAAATAGAATAAAAATTCTATAAATGTAACATTTAGTAAACGATCACCATAGTGTCTTGAAATAAAGTCCTAGCTGCACCTACATAGGATCTTATAATACTGGCAGAAAGCAAGCGTTTTATTCATTTGATGAACATATCCCATCTCTAGTTATCCCAAAGAAATCAGAAACTTCAGGACCAACAATCTCAAGACGTTATGATTCTATACAATGCAATAAGCACAAATGACTTTCCAAAAATCTAAATTTCAGTGCATTGCAAATTATTTTTCAATTTGAACTGTAGCTGCAGCCCAGAACTTCACTTAAGCTCAGAGAGTTTATTAGTGAGGAAAACCAAATGAGCTATCTTGGCTGAATTGCAGGTCTGAAAGCATATCGCCTTTCTTCCCCTCCCCAGTGGACTTGACTAGATGACACAGCCACCATCACTTTCCTCGTGAAATGCTACCCTGGGGTTGCTGTGCTCCTCAAAGCAGCTGTCAGGCACATACCATTCTCCTGAAACACTGCCCTTCCAGAGGGTGGAATTTCCCTGTGCTCTTGTTTTGTCTCCCCAAACCCAGTTTTCCAAGCAACATTCAAAGTCTTAGAGAACTCGATGTGGCTTTAATTCTCTGCTGCTGTTGAATGGGATACAATTAATTTCTTGTGAAACTGATTTTTAATTTGTCAGGAAATTCTAAATAGGCTATTTTGGTGCTAAGTCCATAAATAAACTTTATTCCAGGGACAAGGAAGAAATAACTGAACCTCTAAGGGTTGTAGTTTCCTGCCAAAAACCAAAGTAATTAGCAAAGTAGACTCTGAGAGACTTTGCTACAAATGTAGCAAAACAGGGGTTTGAGTACCAACTCTGCAACTTTTTTTGAGTCTGGTGATTCAGGTCAGTTTGCATAACACCCTTATACCTCAGTTTTCCCATTTGTAAAATGGGGATAATTATAGTCTCTATCACATAGGGTTGTTTTGAAGAGCAAGTGAGATGAAAATGTAGGTGACCATCACCTGGTTTGCCCAGGCCAGGGGAGTCCTTCAGATACAGAACTTTGAATGCTAAGATTGGGACGTTCTGAGCAGACTGGGATGGTTGGTCACCCTATAAAATGTCAGGTACTTACACAATGCCTTGTATCAGTAAATAAAAGCCATTATTTTATGTATTACAAGTGTCTTGAGAACATTCCCATGGACACGTTTTCTACATACATTAATTAGACACATCCTGACATACAGCGACATACAGTTTCTTTTATAAAGAAACTAAAACGTACAATTAAAAAAATAAAAAGCTTCATCAGTGAATCAATGTCACTCTCCAATTCTAAGGTCTACTTGGTTATTTCTAAAATTCTACCAGTATTCACTGAAGCCAAGTCTTAGAAAACTTCACACTGCTCTGTGAATTAGTATGCAAGAGCCTATGTTGTTCAAAAAGGGCACCTATAGCAAGATAAAAACCTTTGTCATGGTAAGAAAGGAACTGTAGAATAATCTTTTTAGTACAACGAATAAGAAGTCATTTAAGGCACACAAGCTTTTGGAGACAATATTCCCATCTGGAACATTTCTAGTAAGATGGTAGACTGAGCATATTTCTTTATCTCTCTTACTTGTCAATCCCATTTATTGACATAAATTTCTTTTGTCCTTATTCACTGGCATTGCAGAGACCCAGGTCGGGGCTCCTCAGTGACCTCAGACTGTACCCAAATTCTGGTTGACTAAAAGCAATTGGGGTCACATCGACAATGAAGGAAAAGGGATCCAGAGCCTAGTCATTGTTTTCTAAATTTGTCTGTTTTTAAGAATCACCTGGGGCTTTTATTTAAATATTTAGATTTCTACATTCCTCTGATACAGACTCTGAATCAGGTGGAGGGTGGGGAAAACTTGAATCTGTAATTGGTTGCTGTCCCCTGAAATGTTTATGATGGGGCAAATTTGGAAATGGTTCTCAACCTATGCTTGGTGTCTCTCAGCCTTTAGTACTCTGGAACCAAGGACGCTGACCACCCCACAGTGCTTGAGCCAAAACAGCACATGAAAATAAGACACTGAAAACAGGATAGCACTGTGTAGAATTTTAAATGGAACTCTATCATTTAGACACTTCATTAATGTTTGTTAACTTAACAAAATTATAGATATCCCAAGGAGCTAGACTAAATATAGGCTGACCTGGTAATTTTCCAGCGGATGATAACACCCTCTTTGAGGGACAAGGGAGAACTACTTTCATGCAAATAATTATTTTTAACTGCTCTATTCCTGCTATTATTTTCTTCAAACGTTATTCCAGTGCTATGTTTTAAATATAACACCAGGGAAAGAGGTACATTGCTCCTTCCAGGACAGACATTCTAAAAGAAAAGAAAAAACTATGTATAGAAAGATAAGTTTTTAAATTTAAAAAGTTGTATTCTTTATTCCTTTCTCACTGCTCATCAGCGTGGCATACACCATGCTTGTCCTATTTCTATCTCTACTCTCTCTGTGGTGGTTCCCAGATATTTTAAAGTAGGTGCTCAGTAAGCAGTTTTTAAATGAGCAACGGGTGGTGTTGCCATAGATCATGGTGGATGAAACTAAGGAGTTTGAGCTTTACCAGAAGGCAGTGCAGACCCAATCCCCACAGGGGAGTTTTAACCAGGGCCATGACATGATCTGCTTTGTGTTTTAGCAAGATAACTCTGGCTGCAGTGTCAAGGATGGATGAGAGGAGGACAACTGTGGAGCTGAGAAGATCACTGAAGTCCGTAGTAGTAGTTCAGGTGGGATAATGCACAGGATAATCACCTTGTAATTTTCTATGGCCAAACTCAGACCGTTTAAATCATCTCTGGAGATGGAATCCAGGTATCAGAAGTTACTTAATTGTTTTGGTACTTCCAGTGAGAAACCAAGGTTCAGAATGACTAGCAGAAGTTTAGATAGTTGCCGAATGAGAAAAGGGGGCACAGATACAAGGGCTGTTAGATGTAGAACAACATAATTAGCGAACAGAGCAGAAGAAATGAAGATAGGGAAGGCATTGAATTACTTACAGGTTCGGCTTGGAATCATGGAAATTGGGAGGTAGGGTGACCAAACTTTCTGTTTTGCCAAGGAGTATCATAGTTTTGTACTGAATTTGTACTGAATTTGTACTGGTCCCTCATCCCAGGAAAGTTGCTCACACTCCAGAGAGGCTTCACCATCCAAGATGGGCAGCGAAGGATCAGAGTTCGGTTGGGGAAAGATGGTTAATATTAAACATGGGTGACAGCTGCTGAGTATTGGTGACTAACACCAACCTAAAGCTCAGAACTGGAGATCATAGGTGCTAAAAACCCCCCATCCCAAATCCCTAGGATGGTGGCTGTTGGGGCCTCCATCCCTCAACAGGGCCTGCTAAGAGAAACAAGGAAGCAGAACCAGCACCATCACTTCACCACTTCACTAACAGAAGATGAGGTTGAGAGGGAGAAGGCTGTTGTTGCCTTTTGTAGAAGTACACTACTCATGTAGAACTATTTATTCCCCCAAGAAGGGTAAGGGTAGGGCTGGGTTGCCTCTCCTCCTCAATGTCAAGGTAGGGAGCTATCAAGAGGACTGCCCACAGGTTTGTGGGTCTGCTAGTCCCTATCGGGACAGTTATGAGGTGTTATGCTCACTGTCCAGCCCCTGTGCCAGGGTAGAGGAAAAGTACGTTGGAAGAGATGGCATAGAGGGAGACTACCAGGTGCAGCAAGGGCAAGACTATGCCTACTCAAAGTCTGAGAGATTTGGAAGATGGAGCCTACATAAACCTGAAGACCTAGGAGTTGGCTGTGGTGAGTGGATCACATTTAGAACTTTGGTTTTATCTGGGAAAGCACAGCACTGGGTGAAGAGGGTGCCCATATCAGAGGAATAGGACACCAGGCTGGCAGTTCAGGAGCTGGGCCTGAAATTGAGAATGAAGCTGTCTCATAAGGGCCCCTTAGCACCTTGAATTGCTGCTTGGGAACAAATCACTTGTCAGATGACATTGTAGGTCTCCATCTGTCCACACTGAGCACAAGTACAATACACTGGGTCCCAGTAGGGTAGTTCTCCTTTCTTTATCCTTCCTCCCCAGCCATCACCAGCAACATATGTGATGGAAAGACACTGATAGGTGTGGGTGAACCAGGCCACACCCCCACATCCCCACGCTTTGCAGGGGTTGGGACTGGAGGTGGGAGAGAAAAGAGCCATTAACTGGATATAAAAATGGAGGTTTGAAACAGAATCATTGAATCGTAATGATAGGAAGTCAGTGTTTTAGTGACTGTCAATAACTATTCTAGTAACTGTGACTGAAAGGTTATAACATTGGGCTAAAACATTAAGGGAGTCTACTTTCTACGGAAAAGGGTATTATTTTTTAAGATTTTATTTATTTATTTATTTGACAGAGATCACAAGTAGGCAGAGAGGCAGGCAGAGAGAGAGGGGGAAGCAGGCTCCCTGCTGAGGGGATCGAGCCCCAGGACCCTGAGATCCTGACCTGAGCCAAAGGTAGAGGCTTAACCCAGTGAACCACCCAGGTGCCCTGGAAAAGGGCATTTTGACACAGAACTTATTGCCATGTCATGAGCAACTTAATGGAGCAGCCCGGTAGTGAGACACTGAAGCCTTCTGCCAACAACAAAGTGGATCCTCCAGGGCCTCAGATGACCATGGCTCCAGGGCACAGCTTGCCTGTAACATCATGGGAAATCCTGACACACATACGGACACTTTGAGTCACCTGATCTGCTGTGACTTGGATCTCGCTTGTGAAAGCACAACTGCTGTTGCCATGAATAAGGAAGAATACATTACAGGCCCCAGAGAGAGGCCCGAGACCTTGGAAAGCCAGGAAACAAAATAGACTGTATTTGGGTCTGTCTCCTGCACATGGCTGGGTCGACTTCCTCCACCCATACTGTGATAGATCTGCTCTACACAGCAGGCTGTGCTCCTAGAGACATGTAAATATCCTCAGATGCTGTAGCTGTCTTTCAGAAGCTTTTAGTTAATGGAATTAACTAGCTTATTTATCACTGGAATAAGGAGTAATTTAAAAAACAAATCTACGGGGCGCTTGGGTGGCTTAGTTGGTTAAGTGTCCAACTCTTGATTTCTGCCCATTTCATGATCTCATGGTTTTTTGTTTGTTTGTTTGTTTGTTTGTTTTAAGATTTTATTTATTTATTTGACACAGAGAGAGAGATCACAAATAGGCAGAGAGCAGGCAGAGAGGGGGAAGCAGGCTCCCTGCGGAGCAGAGAGCCCGATGCGGGGCCCAATCCCAAGACCCTGACATCATGACCCGAGCTGAAGACAGAGGCCTAACCCACTGAGCCACCCAGGCACCCCCGATCTCAGCTTTTTGAGATCAAGCCCCACATATGGCTCCAACACTGAACGAGGAGTCTGCTGGAGATTCTCTCCCTCTGCCCCTCCTGCTCGTACTGGCTCTCTCTCTCTCAAATAAATAAATAAATGTTAAAAAAAAACAACCCACAAAAACAAAAAATAAACCTACATTAGTAGGCTCATTTGGGGAAGACAGCTGCTCCAAGATTCCAGAGGAGAAGAGAAATTAAAAATCTGATACTGGTCTAAGACATTTCTAGATTGAAAGTTCCCTGATGTCTAACTCATGAGTTAGAAATGAGTGTTTGGAATATGTGTGAAATATATAAAGTTTCCAAGTTTCCTTGTATTATTTTTTTCCAGATTTTTTTTCTTTTCTTTTCTTTTTTTTTTTTTAGTTCTTTGACTTTACATTTCACAGACTGAATATAGAAATGGCTTGGTAGGCTAAGGTTATAGATTAAACAGATGTCTTGGTCCTGAATCTCACTGTTGGATATTATGTGCTCTTTATTCCTTCCTTGGAGATGAAGATTTAAATGGTTTCATCTTGGGGATGTGTTTCATACAGATGAATCTAGATGCCCTTTTTATATATATAATTGGTACAACTGGGACCGAAATTTCATTTTCCACTTCCTCATATGAAAATAATATAAGCAGCTTATTAAACAGCACCGAGACCAGGAAATGTATGGGCATTATAATGAATAATCCTAAACTCATTATGATTTTAGTGAACATGTTTAGATTCAGGCCAGTATTGGGACTGATATTTACTAACCCTGATGGCATAGAGTGCATGCCTGATCAATTTCAACAGTAATTATTTAGTATATGGTATAAATTTAATGCACATCACTGCCAAATACAGTTATGTATGTGAAAAAATGAATTACAGCACAATTTCATGCCAGAAATAACACTATCAAGGTCCACCAATGTTCCATGTAAAAATGGTCCCTTTCCCAGGCATATACACTTATATCATGATCCCCCCAAAAAGAGTAGTTGCTGATAGTCACCCACAGACCAAGGCAGAAACACAGGTCCCTTATGAAACAAACTGCCTTGTTATACCTGGCCCCTTAAATTATCACACTACATTTAAGCCAACAGGGTGGGGACGAATTAGATTAAGTGGAATTTAAAGCAAAGCTATCTAGCTGGCTGTTTTGTTGGACCCTATTTAGCTGTAAATGACATCTGGAGTTGTTGCTGGTATTTATCTTACATTCTTTGTAACCTCCCATCATCAAACTCAACTGCCAGATGATCTATTAGGAAGAATAAACTCCCCTGGGCCTCTTCTCTGGTCAGGAAATCAGTGAGTGGCATTATGGAAATTTTCTTTTTTTATTCAATCCTGGTGTGGATTCACAGCTTGAATTAAGTCCTGTTGTACAACTGTGTGACTGCGGGGGGCAGGGGTAGTATATGACTTTCCTGAGTTTCAATTTCCTCACCTGTGAAATGAAGGTAATGCTGTGGCCAGTAGTCGGCACCAAATCAACACTGGTCACCATCAGATGAAATGTTTCAGCAGGTTTGCTTTGAAATTCATTCCTACTTTCCATGACTTCAGGATAATAAACCTGCAACAGATTGTTCATTCTATTCCTTTCATGCCTCCTCTCTCCCTGATAAACAGGGGAAACAAAGCAGAACTCTAAGGCATACAAGACTAGATAGTGTCCTCTAGTGGTAGACAGGCAAAACACAGGAAGGCCATTTATTTATTTTTGACTTTTTAGGATTCAGACTGAAATCAATCACAGAAATAAAACGTAAAGCTATAAGATGAAATATAATTAATAGTTGGACAGGGTCTTAACTTTCACATCTTTCCGTACAACAATAAAGAAAAACTTCCTTGTCTATTATAATACGAATTGTACTCTAATTATTTGAGCAACAAAATTATTGAGCCAGAAACAATTAATCTTTTTCAATCGAGTGTGAGAACTTTTGATTCATTTTTGTGCTCATGATTAGATATTACACAAAGAAATTATTCCAGTAGTTCAGTGGGATGTATTAACAGAGTTATTTCCAAGTTCATATAGTAGTACATAATTTGATTATTTCACAGGATTTCTGATAATTTAGAAAAAAGTGAATGTGCTATAGAGGCTTCTCCAGTGATTCTACCTATTAGATGTTAGTCAATGAACTTCTCTTAACTTGACATGATCAGTGCTGTTCCCATCCAGCTCTGGTCTCTCACAGTCTCCATTTCCACCAACACTGTTGCTCTTGAAATTCAATCAGGGCAGTATCAGATGGTGACTAAAAGCACGAATTCTGGGGCACCTGGGTGGCTCAGTCAGTTAAGCATCTGCCTTGGGGTCAGGTCATGATCCCAGGGTCCTGAGATCAAACCCCACTTTGGGCTCCCTGCTCAGCGGGGAGTCAGTTTCTCCCTCTCCCTCTGCCTTTCCCCCTCTGCTGGGGTTCTGTCTCTCGATTTCTCCCCCTCTCTCTCAAATAAATAAATTAAGTCTTTAAAAAAATAAATAAAAGCATGAATTCTGAAGCCCAGATGATCTAAATCCAGCTTTATCATTTATTGATCCTGCGGACTCTATGCCTCAGTTTGCTCATCTATGAAACATCAGTGTTGATACCAGCTGCTTCATAAGGTTGTTGTAAAGATTGGTTAAGCTCATACATGGAAGGTGATTAGAACATAGCCTGGACTTACTATTAGTGAATAACTTTTACGTGCCGTCCTTTTCAGTTTCATAGAGAATGCATGAAAGTCTTAAGATACAGGTCTTGCCCTCAAAGAGTAGTTTGCATGAAAAGATCCTGTGGAATAAGTGGTAGGGGGTGTTTCACCCCACTTCTTGGTTGTAGGAGGAGGACTTTTCCTTAAACATAGCCCTGGCACTCACATTCTTGTTCTCCCTGGGAGAAGTGGAAAGGTTTCCCTGGAATGGAGTGACTTGGGGGCAACCACATGAGCAAGAGACACGCAGTTAGAAGCCCATTTGACTCTTGCTTAGTAGTATATCCTACAATTCAGCTCAGTCAACAGTAGAGGGGATAATTAGGGCTCTACCTGCCAACCATTCTGTGTGTAGGTCTTCATCTCTTAAGAACCCATTTTGAGAGTGGAGAGCTCTTCATCGACAGATGGGACCCCCTGGAGACACCAACGGAACATACAAGCTCACAGAAACAATTCAATGCTTATTTGTATGGTGTGAACCTACCATACAAATATTTCCAGAAATGAAAGTTTGGAGTAGGCTGAAGCGATAGGAAGGAGTTTCACAGAAGTGGGACTTAGGCTGGCTCTTAAAGAAAGGGATTGAATTTGGATGAGGGAGAAGGAGGAAAAGCAATCCTTAGCAGAGAAATTTTTTTCTAAGACTTATAGCAGTTTGTACTTCTGTGCAATTGGCATAAAACATAAAATACTGATTAAAATTAGAAAGTCATATCTCTGCTTGATGACTCCATGGTGACACAGCCAAGCTATGGTTAAGAAATAGTGACACAGTTCCTCGCCGCCTGGTTTTCCAATCACATGTGACCTAACTGCCAGGAATGTTTCAACTACCTTATACATATTAAGACACTTACTCCTTACAACAACCCTATGATAGAGATGTCACTATTTCCCCCAGCTGAGGATACCAAAGCATAGACGGGGCAATCTTCCCAAGGTCTGTAAGAGAAAGAACTGGGGTTTGAACCATGGACTTTATTCTCTCAAATCACTTTGCTTTGTGATTTCTCAGTCTAAGAGAGGGGGTTGCAGTGGTCCTTCCTTGTGAAGGAGCTCAGTGAGGAGACTAGCCTGACTACAGTGAAGGTTTGGACTATGGAGGCTGTAACTTAAGCTGAAAGGTAAGTGGGCCAGAGGGAGGAGGAGGTAGAGGGAGAGCTGGAAAGCCAAGCACACGAGTTAGGAGGTGGAAATAAAATAAAATGCAAGATTAATCCTATCAAGCTCCTGCTCAAGGACAGTTTTGTATTGCTCAAGGTATGAAGTCCAAAGATTTCAAAGGTTTCAATTTGGAGGAATGGACACTGTGTAAACATGAGGAGATGGGAGAACAAAAAAGAGCTTGATCCTCTATGCCTTGGGAGGGCCACAGATGGGCAGGGCAAGGTGACACATGTTCTCATCCTTTCCAAAGGCCCTGCCTAGAGGACAAGCATGGCTGGAGGTATGAATCTGAGATTTTATACATACCTAGGAGCTGAAACTGTGAGAAGTGAAGCTACCCCACAAAAAGATACCAAAGGAGATAGAAGAGACATATCAATGGAAGAAGGAATATGGGCAACCCAGAGCTGTGGATGGTAACTGACCCCCTGCATGACTGAAGAATTTCTGGTCAGCTCGTTCAAAGAGGTTGTTGAAGATGAGAATTGGTACAAAGCCAGGAAATTTAACAATGAGCTTGGAAACGAGGAAATGAAAGTTGGCCTTTTCCATTACAGCACTGTCGTATCAGGTACAGAGAGGAATGTCGGTTAATGTCAGCCCACGCTCTCCTATGTGTATGCTCTTTCCGGTGCAAAGGGCATAGTTAGGTTATTGAGCAAATATTTGTGTCAGGCCAGTCTCCCCTGCCCCAGGAAAGCAAAGACACGATGACTCCCCGAGACAGGGGACTTGTAATGCAGGTAATGGAAGAGAAGGACAAACAGGGGACATTGAGGCAACCCAGAGGTTAGGAAGCCATTTCTACCCCAAGTCCAGAGTCAAAAGGAAGAGGCAGTGTTGCCGGAAGTCAGAGGCCGATTTTACCTGTAGAACTTGGTGATGGTGGGCCTGTTGGGGGAAAGCTGCAAGGTGAAGGGCAGCAGCTGAATAGGGATAGGGGGACACTCTGGTTTTCTCTGCTTCCCACTCGCTAGTCTCCTTCCAGGCCCTTCAGTGGCCAAGCCTAGCTGGATATGAGTTGACAGGCGAGCCAGGGAAATAAAGCCAGCGGAGGTCAGGCCCAGGATACAGAGCAAAGCAGGCAAACCGGCAAGAGGGAGCCTGAGGGCAAATGCGTCCCAGGCGTGCATGGTGCTCCTGTAACGTTTGGTCTGATGCCGGGACGGTCTTCTCCTTGTCCAGAGGAGCTAAGGACCCCTTGGTGAATTCACCGTTCATCTGGACAGTCTCCACAGTCCTGTCACCTGTCTTCTCCTACCAGGATCCAATTAGACTCATTCTTCATCCGCAGTTACAGAAGAAACCAGGTGTCCAATGGGGGCTCTCACGGTAGATCACGCGGTTTCTCCTGCATGCTGAGAGGCTCCTGGAGCGGAGTGAAGGGTGAGGGACAAAGACCCTTGAGAACCTCCCACCCCCTGCCTTTAGAAGCTGGGAGGGAGCTGTTCCGTCCTGAGACAGGTGGCAGAATGGCACCCAGGCTGGGTGCTGGAGGCTTATGAGTTGTGGTAGGAACAGAGACCTGTCCTGTATAAGCTAAAGGGTTTACGTTTCAGATACTTCTTATTTTGTTCTCTTTCAGTATTTTGGCAAATTAAAAAAAAAGGCATTTGGAGCCCCTACGTGTGGTGCTGGTGTTAAGGAGGTGAGTGATGAATGGGGTCGGGTGGTGGATTTTTGTCCAAGCTTGTGTCATAGCTCTGGAGTAGTAGTAGGTCCCTGGGGCCAGTGTTGGCGGGGAGATTGTCATGACAGTGGCCCAAGAATAAAGTGGAACTCAGATCAGAAGGTCTAGGTAGAGGGAAGCAGCTGGCTATGTGCCCAGACTATAACCCTAGCACTAAAGCTTAGTGGTTTGGGGGTTTCATAGCTAGCAGTTACTGAGCACTGTCTAATGCCGTGCCCCATTATAAACACTTTGCCTGTATTAATTAATTTAATTAATTCACCCTAATAACAACCCTCTAAGGTAGGTACATATGACAGATGTGGAAATGGAGGCTTAGAGGTTAACCAACTTGCCCTGGGGAAACTATAGAGTCAGGATTTGAATTCAGGCAGGGTGTCTGCAGAGTCAGCATATTTAACTATCAGAGAAATCTGAGCACCTTGGAAAACAGAAGAGAAGATGTCTGAGGGAAAAGAGACAGAGAAGGTTCTGGAAAGAGTAAAATGAAAGAGGGGAATTTTAGGAGAAGATGGGAATGACCGGAGAGGAGGACAAGTGACTGATTAGGTGAGAGTGTATGGGCCATTCAGGATTATATCAGTCACGCAAAGAAAGGTCTGTGAGGAAATGGAAACCATGGTTGTACAGTCTGTGTCTAATGATTCCCATACCTGGATTCCTTGTAGATTTGTTGTTTATCTTTTCTGTTGGATCTTATGCATGCTCTTGTCTCCTCACAGTTCTGGCTATCATTGAACGTTGGTGTTGTACTTGAACATAGTTTATAGAAGTATTTTGAAGCAGAGAGTTCTGTCAAGAATGTTTGCTTCTGAAGGGCTGCTGGCAATCTGGGATCAGCTTAACTCAAGTTCAAGCTTTAAGGTTTTGTGAACCACCAGATGATGATAAGCCAAGCCTTGCATGAGCTGGTTTACTTCTGATTTACCCTTTGTCCTGTGGCTGTGGGAGGCCTTTTGGGTCTCAGGCCAAAGCAAAGGATTATTTACCATGGGGGAAGGGTCATATAAATAATGAGAAAGCAATTAATTTACATTCCTAAGTTGGTTCTGCATTTCCTCTTTCAGATCTCTTCTCTCTCTGTCCTATCAGCAACGGTGATTCTGGCATATTGATTGATGCTGGTGGCACAGCAAAAGGTCAGGGTGGGGAGCACAATCAGTAAACTGGAGACAGAAGTATAGAAGTGGTTGAGTGGATTTTCAGTGCTGAGCTTTCAGAAAGACCCTGAATAATTCTGCCGCACTCACTCTGTTTATGAGAAACAAAATTCATAATGACAGTGCCATAAGCTATGACATCCTCTCATATCATGAAGAAACAATGAGGATGAAGGAAGGAGATTTAACGGGGGGCCTGCTCAAGCACAAAGGGGCCTGGGCCAAGTGGGTGCCCTCACCTTGTTTTTTCTTACATATCAACCTCTTGGCGGCTAAGGGGGCTCTCAGGAGCTGATAAGGACAAACTGAGTACCATGACTCCAAACTGAGTCAGGTTTTGACTCAGGGGCAGGGATGGTCAGGATCTAGGATATGACTTTATCTTATTTCTAAGATAATACATTAGTCCGTTATTGTTTCGTAAATGCTGGCAGAAGCTATCTACTCATACTTCAGAGAGAAAGGACCTTAATACGCATAGCACAGCAAGCAGCATCACCACCAGAACATTTGCTTGGTTCCTCTTGCTCCTACCCTTCCCGAGTCTCACAAGAACAACCCAGAGGGGCCCAGATGGCCACCTGTACATGCAGTGAGTTGCACTATAGCAGAGGACTCTGAGTTTGGGGAACACGCTGTTTTATAGTCCGCAGTGAACAGCCTTCGCTTTGTCCCAGAGGGAGACATTATCTCATTCCTCAAGGTTGATTTTTGCAAACACACTCTGAGACTAGGTAAAGTGTGGCCAGGGCCTTGGTTTCTTGATAGACCAAGCAAGCATGTGTAGGGATGTTCAGAGCTCGTGGTAGATGACCTTCCCAACAGAAATGATGTAAGGGGATTACTTACAATATGTATAATCTAAAAAAAACTGTTATTTTCTGTTGTAGTCTCTAAATTTGGGTCACTTAGACTGGGCCAAAGCCCCAGCTGTTGGGATTCTGCTGTGTGATCCCAGTCCGTCTACGTAGCACACTACATCTATTCTTCTCTCTTGAAGTTTTTCTTCTCATTTTAATCATCTGTGCTTGCTTTCAATTATGTTTTCACATGCTCTACTTATTTCTAAAACAGCATGCACAATGGAATGATTGCTGATTTTGGCATTAAGAAAGCTGAATTTATGTAAAAGCTCTATGATTTGTCAAATAAGAGATCAACACACCATCTGGCCAGTCAGGTAGTAAAGCTGGGGTACCACAGGACACTTTGTTTAGTGAAGTGTATCTTAAGATTATAATTTTGAAAGTCAAATTTCTCCTCTTCCTTCTATAAGTTTTTCCTCCACCTGCACACTTTATCTTGCTTACTGACATCATCTGTCCTTCCAGAGTCTCCATCTTCATGCCTGTGCATGAAGGTTCCCCAGTTTTATCTGCAAAGTGTCGTTATTATCATTTTCTCTCCCTGCCCACATTGTTTACCTTGAACACGTTTCACCTGAAATCATTCAAGAGTTCCTAAGGCTTGCCACCTTCAATGGATCTTAGTATTGCTTGATCCTATCATGTCACTCACTGCAAATGCCTCCCATCCACATACAGCCCCATTTCCTTACAGCATATGTTCCCCTTCTCTCCCTTTACACCTCACCTTGTATTATTTTACATCTTAATATTCCTGATTTTCTGTATTTCTCAGTAAATGCCGTGGTGTTTTGCATCTTTGTGTTTTTGATGTTTTTTTCCCTGCCTTAAATACCAGTCTTCTTTTTGACTAAGCCCTTTTCCTTTAAAAACTCAGGTGGCTCAGTTGGTTAAGCGGCTGCCTTCGGCTCAGGTCATGATCCCAGCGTCCTGGGATCGAGTCCCACATCGGGCTCCTTGCTCAGCAGGGAGCCTGCTTCTCCCTCTGCCTCTGCCTGCCACTCTGTCTGCCTGTGCTTGCTCGCTCTCTCTCTTCCTCTCTCTCTGACAAATAAATAAATTAAAAAAAAAAACCTCAGGTCTTATAATAGCCAATAACATGATACAAGAAAAGGAAAGTAGAAGTATAATATGTGGAAAAGATATTGTGATCCAGGAAATGCCCCCCCCCAAAACAATAGAAAACTACTACCAGCAGTAAGAGAATTCTGTAAGGTACCATGGTCAAGATAGTACCCAGAAATGTCCATCAAATGGGAAATGGAACATTTAAATAAATTATGTTACATCCATATAATACGATATTGTGTTGCTGTAAGAAAGAAAGAGGACACTATATTCTGACATGGAAGTATTTCTAAGATACACCATTAAATTTAAAAAGCAAGTTGCAGAACAGTGTGTGTTGTGTACCTCTCTGTGTAGTGGAGGGGAGGAATAAACATGTTTGTGTAAGGGAGTACAACAAGGGAGTAACAACAAGGAACTACAGAAGTTTTTGCTTTTGGACAAGGATGGCTAAGATTGGAGGTAGAGAGTGGTCAGTATGGGAGCCAAACCTCCCACTGCATGCTTTAGTGTTGTTGAGTTTTTAGTCATGTCAATTTAATATCTGCACAAAAGACAGATACCTAAAACAAAATAAAACGCAAGACCTCAGGTATTACCTCTATTCTTCTACGTGTCCTTCCCATGAGAAGGAGTCCAGTGAGGTGCCTGAGAACAGAGGCTTGGCACCAGGCCCACCTGGATTTAATCCCATAACTGCACTTATCAGCTTTTTGACCTTAAGAAAGTTTTATATTCTTTTTTTTTAAGATTTTATTTATTTATTTGACAGAGATCACAAGTAGGCAGAGAGGCAGGCAGAGAGAGCAGAAGAAGCAGGCCCCCCACTGAGCAGAGAGCCCAATGAGGGGCTCGATCCCAGGACTCTGGGATCATGACCTGAGCCCAAAGCAGAGGCTTTAACCCACTGAGCCACCCAGGTGCCCCAGAAAGTTTGATATTCTGAGTCCCCATTCTCCTCCTTTATAATCTGGGAATGACAATCCTCAAAACAACCCTTTAGAGTGAATATTAAGTGTGATAATGTTTGTAATATAATTAAAACAATAATTTACATATAATTAGCACCTGGTATTTTATACATACATATGAGATATATGTCTATATGCATATACACACATATATACATATATACTCACCTGTAACACATATATATATGTCTATATAACATATTTGGTTAACACAGTGTATTGAAAAGATCAAGTGATTCATTTGTGTCTATTTCTCTTTGCCTTAACTTCCTGTTCCCATCCCCACAGACTTCTATGATTTATTAATATTTTTATCTCCGGTACTGGCACATTTAGGTGCTCAAGAGTTATTTGTTATATTGTTGATGAACTAAGCGTAGTCAGTTCTTACGACTCTCTGAACAGAGGGAAAAAAGCCAACAGAAAAAGCCTGAAAAATTTCAGTCAAGTCATCTAACTCGTAAGGTGGGTATTATTGTAAGTTCCTTCTCTCCCTATACCTTGCTCCTCTATGAAGACCAGAAAAGTACTTATGGACCAATCGGAGCCAAAGTTGGAGATTCTTTTCCTTTCTTATCATAGGTTCTCATTAGATACAATTGAACGTTGAATAGAGGACAAATGCTGTCCCCACATGACCCTTCTCACAGCTCTCCCTGGCAAGTAGTTCTTCCAAGTACTCGCACTTATAAAACTGCAGATCCAGACTATGCTTCAATATGCTGATCAAGTTGGCTTAAAATTTATGGAAGCCCTGATTCCAATCAGCAGCACAAATGGGCAATGCTAACAGCTTTCTTTGGATTCCTCTGGAAGGAAAAATCCCACTTTAGTTAGATAGGAACATGCATTCCGTTTCCTTTGGTAGTAGTTTGACTTACCGTGTAAACTGGGTCCTCTGGGAGTCTGCTGGGGTCGAAAAGAGCCCAATTACCTCATTGGGGCAAAATCTCTTCCTCCTGAGAGCTCAGCTTTGGTAGTCCACCCGGTGGTGCAAACACTCTTCCCTTATAGACACAGAAATGACACAGTGTGAGGTCTTCTGCCAGCTCCCAACACACCCTGCTGCTTTGCATCAAGGCATAAAGCTTAAGCCTCTTATGTACTTCCCAGGAAAACAATGCTGTTCAAAAAAATATATCAGGTTTATAAGTTTTCTACATGCCTGATTTAGCCATCAGACTCATCTCCAGATATTTAATATAGAAACATAAATTTATAGAATTTGTATGAATTTATAGAGGAATGTAAATTTATAAGGAACCTCTACATGTCTGTTTCATATGTTAAAAGGATTCTTTCCTAAGGAATTCATTCATAAGATTTGCTAAAAAGAAAATTGTCCATGTTCACTTAACATGTTTTATTTACCTGAACCTTAATTTTTAAAAATTTATCCGACATAAAAGCAGTGTCTCTGATATATGCATATGTATGTGTGTAATATCCTAGATTAAATGAATCCAATATATACTTTTTCCTTTTCAAATTCTTCTCTAGGTATACTTCTTTTTTTCTTTTAAAGATTTATTTATTTATTTGACACAGAGAGAGAGTGAGAGAAAGAGGGAGAGAGAGTGTGCACAAGCAGGGAGAGGGGCACAGAGAGAGGGAGAAGCAGGCTTCCCACTGAACAGGGAGCCCAATGCAGGGCTCAGTCCCAGGACCCCGGGAACAGGACTTGGGCCGAAGGCAGACGCATAACCAACGGAGCCACCCAAGCATCCCTCATCACAGTTTTTTTTTTTTTTTTAAAAGATTTTATTTATTTATTTGAGAGAGAGGCAGTGAGAGAGCATGAGTGAGGAGAAGGTCAGAGGGAGAAGCGGACTCCCCGTGGAGCTGGGAGCCTGATGCGGGACTCGATCCCAGGTCTCCGGGATCATGACCTGAGCCGAAGGCAGTCGTCCAACCAACTGAGCCACCCAGGCGTCCCTCATCACAGTTTTCTAAACTGACTCAGAAATATACCTAGACAGGCCGTGAGGGTTGCTCAGTCAGTTAAGCATCTACCTTCAGCTCGGGTCATGATCCCAGCGTCCTGGGATGGAGCTCCACATTGGGCTCCCTGCTCAGTGGGAAGCCTGATTCTACCTCTCTCTCTGCCTGCGCCTCTGCTACTTGTGCTCTCTCTCTCTCCCCTTGTCAAATAAATAAATAAATAAAATAAAATTAAAAAAAAAGAAAACCGTAATGATGGCATTTAGTGGCTCTGTAGATCTTGAAGCAAATTTGTCGATGTCAGTGCTGTGTCTGCCATTGAAAAGTCATCTGATGCATTCCACTACTCCTCATTCCTCCTCCGATTTTTATAAACAAGTTCTATCAGTTGGGCCAATATGCATAGATGGGACAGGAAAAATGTTTAATCCCAAGCAGCCTGCCTTTTCCTGTTGTGACAAGAGACATTTGAATGACATTTGTCATCTTAAAGGGAGCAGAGATTTTCTCTAAAGGAGGAGCTGGTTCACAGCTGCTCTGGAGAAAATCAGTTCTACCACCCTGATTGGAAATGGGCAATCCTCCTCCAGATGACTGTTTTGCTTGTGGCCTGAGCTCCCTGAAGCTCTTAAAGCATTTCCAGGAGAAATACAGTTTATGCTATGCAGCATCACCTCACAGGGCTCAGATGTTTTCTCCAGCAAGGATTAAGGTAGGTAAGAAGTAACCTGCACTTTCAAAATGAGTGTTGCAAACTGGAAGCCAATAGAGCAAATGTTGCCTTCAGAGACATGTCATTTGACTCACATAATGTCTTAAAAATCAGGACATTTTGATATACACATGAAGACTACTGGCTTCTTAGCAAAACCAAGTCATACGGCAATGTAGAGCCCATATCTGGCTGGTCACCAAGGAGCAGGAGATGAATCTCTGTTCTCTTTAGATGAGATACTCTCTCCTCAGTTTACTGCAAGCCCCCAACTCCCTTAATTGTCTGGACCCTTCCACCAGGCCTGTTCATGTGACTTGCCTGTACCATGCAGGCATGTGAATTGATGACTTCTTACTTAAAATATTATTTATATCTCATATTGAAGCATCCACCTCTCATGTTTTAATAATAGCTCTGCTCTGTACCTAGCCCATGTAGGTTAGATTGCTAGATTAGCTCATAGTGTTACCCTTACAAACTCTAATTTGTAAATAGCAATACTCTTCTACAAATCTATGTTAAGTTCTTAGTGTGACAAATGTTCTATTATATACATATTATTTTTCTTCCAATCATTTCCTTGTCTTAGACATTAGTATGTTTTGATTAGTGTCTTAGAGGAGTTCTTAATATATTGTGAAAATCAATCTTTAGTAAAATTTCACTAAGATATTGTTTGATTGTTTATACTATAGGTTTGCTTGTTGATTTACTTCTTTGAATTTTAGATTCTCCAGTAATTTCTGACCTCCAGGCAAGATGAATGAATGGACTCCTGATATGTTAATGAGATAATGATCCCATTAGAATTAATCAGAGAATTATGGACACAGCTGCTCAAGAGAAGGCTAACATTATCAGCAATAAGGGAAGTAAGGGATCTCTGGGAATACTAGGTTTTTTTTTCTTGGAGTAATAGGATGCTCCTCCACCCCCAATCTCCTATACTTTAACTTTAAAAATGACATTTTTCTTTTTTGAGCTAAAGGATGAAAACAGAAGATTCTTTCCACTTACGCATCTAGGAACTAAAACCCACCGTGTTTATTCCACAACATCTCCTTCAATTCTCCTCCCAAAGTTGGTTAAAGTCCACATTTATAATACGTTTACATATACAATACAATTATACGTTATAATTAATTAAATTATTTTAATTTATTATATAATATATATAATATATATAATATATAATATAAAATATATTAATTAAATTATTAATTAAAAAATTAAACGTTATAATACGTTTACATATACAATACAATTACATATACATACATATAGAAAATTACATTTTCTATAGCTACTACACATCTGATTACTTTCAATGTGAAATAGTTTACTATCTTCTGTATTCATTCCTGCCAATAGGACAGCCACAGAGAATACAGGTATAAACCCAGGATAACAGCAGTGTGTGAAAACCATCAACTCAAACTCTTGGAGTGTTCATCTGAAATCAGGTAAAGGGGGCAGATGGGCAGGTTGGTAATGCGTCTATAACATACTGGTATAGACTCCCCGAAACAGGTATGAACAGAATGCTTTGAGAACTTAAGGGAAGGAATCAGTGATTCTACCAAAATCTTCTTGGGAGAAGAGGATTTTGAAGGATGACTAACAGTTTTGCCAAGCATGTGAAGAAAGGTGGGTACTCCAGGTAGAAGAAAGAGCCTATGTGAAAGTCCCAAATCTCAACACCCATATAGCCTGCTGAGGAAATGGAGCAAAAGCTAGTATGGCTGAAGAGAGAAGTAAGTAATACCAGAATTTCAGAGGGCATTTGCAACAATCCATTAGAGTAAGAAATACAGCCTAAATGTGTAGGGTAGTGGATTGGGTAAGAGGGGCCACCTTCAGGGTACAGGCAGGAAATGAAGGAGCAGCAGTAGGAGTCGGTGGAAACTGAAGTTTCCTCTGTAGGAGCATCTCTGCATGCTAATAGCATCATCAGGGGGAAAAAACCCAAGAGGCAGCAGATCTGTGGTCAGCCAAAGGGGTTGGGACACTGAATCTGTTGAATGACCTCTTTGGCTAAATCCAAATGGATGGTCTTCATTGTTTTCTGATATAATCTTTCCCCTTCTTCCCTGAAATTGTTTTCTCTTATTTTCTAAGACATAACTCTCTTCTTACCTATGCAATCCCTCCTTCTCAGGTTTGCAGAGGAAAAGGAGTGCCTGAAGGAGGCTCTAGTCATCAGCCTCCTGTTCCTATCTCTTGTGTATGCTCTTTCATACTGGTAATTTCCTACTTCACAGCTCCTCAATTACCGCCTATGGACTAACTTCTAATTTCATGTCAGCCCCTATCTCTCTCTAGATTCCAGACTTTTGTGCAATTGCCTACTGGGCATTTCCATCAGGGTGCAGGTCCCTCAAGCTCAATATCCAAAACTACACTCACCTCCCTGGACTCTCATGGATGCCTCATCTCAGGGAATGACCCTCCATCTACTTGGTTTCCCAGACTCCTCTCGATTCTAAGTTCCATGGGACTATTTCAGTCTTGGTTACCACTAGTTCTATGAATGGCCTGCACAGAGGAGACACTCAAACATTGGTACAATAAAGGAAGGAGGGAGAATGGGCCCTTAATGTTTCTGGTTTCTATCAATGCTCTTGGAAAAAATGTCATCCTCTACCCTTCTCCCATCCCATTTTTGCCTGAGTTAATCAAATTAGCTTCGATTTGCTTCCAAAAGCCTTCCCTGACTACTCCCCTACTTCCCTTCCTGGTCTGCTAAGTTCCATAATTTCCTGCATACACCTTAACCACAGCACATACCATATGGTTTCCATGCATGCCAATTTCACCCACCAGCTCCATAAGGGATAAAGCAAGTATCTTCTTTACATTCTGGTGCCTATTTTCTTGATGGAAGGAAGCAAGCAAAGAGGGAAGGACAGACTGACATATATTCTGTGGAGAATGTCCAGAATATATATGGAAATGAGTGTGGAGCTCAGAAGAGAGCTGTGGCAGAGAGAGATTTGAATTATCCGGGCTGATGCCATAGGGTGATGGGGTGATGGTTCTCTTCCTGAAAGCTGTTTTGAGGGACAAACTCTCTAGGTCTACAGGGCCTGAGATGGAAGGTAGTCTTGGTTATAAGACACCAAAGGGTAGTGGGGACTATGATAAATTAACAATAACAGCCCTCTGTAAAGGGGACACACTAATAATTGCTATGCAGAGGTGCTGGCCCAGTGTAACCAGAACTTCTGATTTTTTTTCCCAAAAGAAGTAAAAAGTCCCTATTTTTTAATGAATGGGAAGTCTCCTACACTTTAAATGCTAATCAAACTAAACAATTCAGCCAGATTCAGGCCATGGCTTGGCAATTTGTGACTTCTGGTATAAAACATTAAGGAATGCTGATTTATAAACTATGACATTGTGTATATATTGATGATGGGAAGAAAAATGGGTCACTATTCAAAAGGAGAACAGAAAAGTATCTATAAGAACACACTCATCAGCTACTAGCTGAGTTAATTAAGGAAACACATATTTGAGGAAAGAGAAAAATTTACAAAAGGGGCTATCAGGTAATGAATTTTGGACCAGGTCCTTGATTTGATTTTGGAATAGGAATGAGCTATGTGTGAAAGAGGTCCAGTTTTGAAAAATGAGGGATTTCTTTAACAACAGTGGATAATTTTTTAAAGACTTGTGGTACATTCTCAGCTATACATAACACTGCAGAAATGCACATCATAAAATCCAAATATGAAAATACATCCAAGTCTATGAACTTTCTACTCATCTCATGAACAAATTATACAATTTGAGAAATTAATTTTAATTAATAATTCAATTATACTTTAAATTACACTAAAATTAATTTTACATTCTGAGTGTTGTGTGAACTTATGAACACTATATGAACTTATTATGTCATTAAGTCCTGTTATGACCCCATGAAGTGAGTTTTTTATTCCCATTTTTCAGACTGAGAAACTGTTTCAAAAAGCTTCATTTGTTCATTCATTTATTCATTCATTTGAAAAATATTCATTTGACCTAATATGCAGTGCATACAGCAGTGAACAAAGCAGATAAAATCCCTGTCCTCATGTAGCTTATACTCCTGATGAAACCAAGTAGCCACAGAGGTACAGTAAATAGCTTTCCTTCCAGACCTAGCGCTTTCTTTGAATCCAGGCCTTCTATTAATTCTAAGGTACAAAGGTTCCAGCAAGTGGTCATTACTCTTCAGTAACAGCAGTTTTATGGAGCCAGGATGGGGCAGATCTATGATTCAGAAAATGAAAGCTCTCAGGACAGCTAAGTAGCCCCTGGCCTACTCCTCAGCCATATGACTTCATGGGAGACCCCTCTGAGGTTGGGTTTTCTGCTCTGTGACAGTTGAGATAATATCTTCTCTGTCCATGGAAGAGCTGTGGTGAAAGCACAGCAGGAAAAAAGATTTAAGAAGTGAAAGTTCTTATGAAATCCTATGTATATATTTGTGTAATGTTTGGTATATTTTACAAAGAGCTTTCAAGTAAATATAAATATAGTATAATTTATAATACTATACAAACAGCCAGATACAAATATAAATCAACCAATGGTGAATTTCCAGCAATCTCAGGAAATCTGGAGTACTGTTCTGGGTTGTTGAGTTAGTTTTAAGGTTGTTGATTTGAAGAGAAGTATCATTTAATTGCCCTTAGAAGCATTTTGTTATAGCTGGAAACAGAGGGGCAGAGGCAAAAAGACCCAGACACATGAAGAGCTGCTGAGAAGAGCTGACTCCAGGGAGGAAATTCATTGAACAAATATTTGTTAGTTGCCTACCACGTCTGTTTTGTTCATTGCTGTATCCTCAGTGCCTGGGACAAACTTCCTGCTCTGAAAGGGAGACAAATTAATATATACATAGGAAACAATTAATATATACATGTGTTTATGGTAGTTAGTTATTATTATTACCTAATTATTATTATTATTATTATTATTATTGGTTATTTGTCTCCTTTTCCTGCTCTGAAAAGGAGACAGATTAATATATACAAAGGAGACAATTAAAATATACATTTGTTTATGGTAGGTAATCAGTGCTACAAAAAGAAGCACTGGATGATGGTAAGGGGTGGTACAAAGGAGGGAGAGAGTATTACTTAAGATAATTAAAGCCAGTTGCATCAATAAACAAATCATGCAATCTCAGTGGCTTAACCAACAAAGGTTTCTCTTTTCATAAAGTCTGATTAGGGCTGTTGACTCCAGGACCCAGGCCCTCTCCATCTTACTTCGGAGTTCTCTAAGGCAGAAGAAGTAAAGAGGGATAGAGGAACCACGGTGATTATGAATGAAGGGAGATGCAGCATGGTGGATCTCAGGGGGAAGAGGATTCCAGATAGAAACAAAACAAAACTAAACAAACAAGCAAAAAACCAGCAAAGACAAAACCTGAGACAAGTTGTGGTCTCTGGTCTGACACATAAGGAGCTTGTAAGTTGCTACTCCATTCTGAGGAGAAGTAAAAAGCTAAATAAACTGAAAAAATAAAATCTTCTTAGATTCATAAGAGATGTGAGGTCACAGGACAAACCACTATATCCATAGTGGAGAGAACGACAGACGAATACAGAGAATCACAATTTACCAGAGCACAGACGAATACAGAGAATCACAATTTACCAGAGCACAAATCTCTGTAGGAAGTAGTGTTATGGTAGGAAAACCTGAACTGCAATTGGTGAGTTGCTAGAGGATCAGCATGGACAATTCAGAGTTAAAAACTCTCGGGAAACCCAGTAATTAGAGCATCCCTACACTTTTGTGAGTTTCACCCCTGGATCTCTACCAGGTCTTCACAGTGAATACTGGAGAAAAATCTTCTAGTGCTTCTGGCAGGGGAAGGGGAAAAGAAACCATTTTAAATATGCTAGAACATTCTGTTCTTTTAACAAGGTCTGACCTCAGGAGAAACTATTTAACCCGAGCCTAGCATGCTGGAGTTTTATTGGGGCCCAACTGACACGGAGGAAAGGGAATACCCAATTCTAGCTCACTGTAGCCATTCTGTCCTACTTATGGGAAGGGAAAAAACTGAGAAGCACATGTGAAGTTCACAGTCCTGAGGCAGAGGCTCACTAAAAGACTGTAGCCTAATCATCATCATAAAACACTTCTCTTCCCCACTGTACCTTACCACACATAACAAAAGGCCTATTTACAAAAGTTCCTTTTACCTAGCACAACACGCCTGGCTGTGAAGAAAGTATTACAAGGCATACTAAAAGGCAAAACAAACAAACAAAAAACCCCAAAACAAAACAAAACAAAAAACCCCACTGTTGGAATAGAGAGAGAGAGAGCAAGTATCACAACCAGGTTCATATATGTCAGGGATGTTGGAATTCCAAAGCCTGAGGAATTAAGACTTCCCAGACAAACAAAAATGGGAAGAATTTATTGGCAGTAGACCTGCTTTGCAAGAAATGTTAGAAGTTCTTCAGGGAGAAGGAATATGGTATAGATTAGAAACTCCAATCTACATAAAGAAAGAAAGAATATTGGAGAAGGAAGAAGGAAAGGTAGAATAAAATCTCTTATTTTTCTTAATTGATCTAATAGATAACTGTTTAAAAAAATATAGCAATGCTTCATTTGACTACACATACATTTACACACACATTTATGTGTGCTTATAGATACGTGAAATGGATGATATCAGTAAAACAATGAACAGGAGGGAATTAGTATTATTTTGTTGTTATATTGCTATTCACACAGACCCATGAAATAGTATAGTATTATTTGAAAGCAGGTTTGGATTAGTTGTAAATGCATACTGCAAACTCTAGGGGAGCTACTAAAAAAGAAGTATAATTGATATGTAAGGAAAGAGAAAAAAATGGAGTCATTAAATGTTCACTTAAAACCACAAATGGCAGAGAAAGAGTAGAAGACAAAAATGGAAACAAAGAACAAGGGCAACAAATTGAAAGCAGTAACAAATATGGTAGATATTAACCCAATTCAATAAATAATCACTTTGAATGTCAATGGTCTAAATGCACCAGTTTTAAGACAAAGATTGTTGGAATGGATTGAAAATCAAGACCCAATTATAAGTTGTCTGTAAAAAAAATCCACTTGAAATATAAAGACATATATATTAAAAGTAAATGGATGAAGAAAGATATACCATGTTAACACTAATCAGAAGAAAGCAGGAGTAGCTATAATAATTTTAGACAGAGCAGATTTCAAAATAAGGAAAGTTATCAGGGATAGAGAAGGACATTACACAATGATAAAGAGGTCAATTCCCCAAGAAGACATAGTTTGTAACATGTATGCACAAACAACACAGTGGCAAAATACATGAGGCAGGGCGCCTGGGTGGCTCAGTGGGTTAAAGCCTCTGCCTTCAGCTCAGGTCATGATCCCACGGTCCTAGGATCGAGCCCCGAATCGGGCTCTCTGCTTAGCAGGGAGCCTGCTTCCTCCCCTCTCTCTGCCTGCTTCTCTGCCTACTTGTGATCCCTGTCAAATAAATAAATAAATAAATAAAATTTAAAAAAAAATACATGAGGCAAAAACTGACAAGACTTCAAAGAGAAATAGATGAATCTACTATTATAGTTGGAAATTTCAACATCTCTCTATAAGAAATGGACAATCCAGGGGCGTCTGGGTGGCTCAGTTGGTTGAATGTCTGCCTTCTGTTTACGTCATCATCCTGGAGTCCCAGGATTGAGCCTCGCATGGGGCTCCCTGCTCAGTGAGGAGTTGGCTTCTCTCTCTGCCCCTCCCCCTGCTTGCGCTCGCTCACTCTCTCTCTCTCTCAAATAAATAAAATCTCAAAAAAAAAAAAGAAAGAAAGAAAGAAAGAAAGAAAGAAAAGAAATGGACAGATCCAGCAAGCAGAAAATCAGTAAGAACATAGCTGAACTCAACAACACCCTCAATTAGCTTTATATAACAGAAAGGTATAGACTACTTCATCCAACAACAGCAAAATAAACATTTTTCTCAAACTCATATAGAACATTCACCAAAATTGATCATACTCTGGGCCATAAAACACCCCTTAACAAATTTAAAAGAATAGATATATAATATCTCCTCTCAAACTACAGTGGAACTAACAGAAAAGTAGCTAGAAAATACCCAAATACATGGAGATTAAACAATATACTTCTAAATAACACATGGATCAAAGAAGAAGTCTCAAGAGAAATTAGATATTTTTGACTATATGAAAATGGAAAGACAATGTAACAAAATGTGAGAGGTAGGATGCAGCGAGAACGGTCAAAGGGAAATGTATAGCTGTGAGTGCATATATTAGAAAAGCAGAAAAATCTAAACTCAATTATCAAAGCTTCCACCTTCAGAAACTAAAACAGAAAAGCAAGTTAAATAAAAAGTAGACAGAAAAAAAGAAATAATAAAAAAAATAGAGCACAAATCAATGATATTGAAAACAGAAAATCAACAGAACCAATGAAATCGAAAGCTGTTTTTTTGAAAAGATGAATAAGCCTCTAGCCAGGCTAAGAAACAGAACGCAAATTACTACTATCAGAAATTAAAGAGGAAATATAACTACAGATCTCATGGACATTAAAAGAATAATGAATACTACGAACAACTCTGTGCCTACAAATGTGATAACCTACTCTCAGTGGACGAATTCTTTAAAAGACACAATGTGTCAAAATTCACATAAGAAGAAATAGACAACTGCATAGGCCCAATATAATGAAAAACCTTCCAAAATAAACAGTACTGGGCCCAGGTGGGTTCACTGGTGAATTCCACCAAAGATTTAAGGAAGAAACTATACAAATTCCCTACAATCTCTTTCAGAAGATAGATGCAGAGGAAATACTTCCTAACTCATTCTATGAGGCCAGTATCACTCTAATACCCAAACCAAACAGATGTCACAAGAAAACTACAGATCAATATCTCTCATGAGCATAAATACAACAAAATATTATCAAATCAAATCCAAAAGCACATGAAGCAAATTACATACCGTGACCAAGTGGGATCATGTACGTATGCTAGGCTGGGTCAACATTTGAAAATCAATTAATATAAGCTATCATATCAATAAGTCAAAGAAGAAAAATCATATGATCACTTCAATAGAAGCAGAAAAATCATTTGATAAAACCCAAGACCCATTCATGATAAAAACTTAGAGTAAACTAAGAATAGACTGGAACTTCCTCAAATTGATAAAGAATATCTACAAAAAGACCTTATGCCTAACATTGCACTTAATGGTAAAAAGCCTGAAGCATTCTCACTAAGATCGGGAACAAGGCAAAGAAGTCTCCCTCACTGATATTTTTCAACATCATAATGGAAGTCCTAGCTAATGCAATGAAGAAGACCACAAAATAAAAGGTATACAGATTAGGAAGAAATAAGACCGTCTTTGTTTGCAGATGACATGATTGTCTATGTAGAAAACCCAAGAGAATCAATTAAACCCTTCTCCCCACCCCTAGAGCTCAAAAGTGATTATAGCAAGATTGCAGGATGCACAGTTAATATGCAAAAACCAATTGTTTTCCTACACATACTAACAATGAACAAGTGGAATTGAAATTGAAAACATGATTCCACCGACCTTAGTACCCTCTGGAAATGAGATAGTTAGGTATAAATCTGAAAACATATGTACAAGATCTATATGAGGAGAAATAAAACTCTGTTGAAAGAAATTAAGTAACTAAATAAAAGGAGGATAGTCCATGTTCTTGGATAGGAATACTCAAGATGTCAGCTCTTTCCAACTTGATCTGTAGATTCCATGTAATCCTAATCAAAATCCCAGCATTGAGATGCCTGGATGGCTCAGCTGGTTAAGCGTTTGCCTTTGGCTCAGGTCGTGACCCCAGGTTCCTGGGATTGAGTCCTGCAATGGGCTCCTTGCTCAGCAGGGAGCCTGTTTCTCCCTCTGCCCACCAATCTCACTGTTTGTGTTCTCTCTCTCTCTGACAAATAAATAAAATATTTTAAAAAACCTTTAAAAATCCCAGCTTTATCTTCTAGATCAACACTCTTCAAAAAGTTTACATGGAGAGGCAGAAGACCCCGAATAGCCAAGACAATACTGAAGTAGAAGAACAAAGAGAACTGACACTACTTTAAGTCTTCCTCTAGGACTGCAGTAAGCAGACAGTGTGGTATTGGTGAAAGAATAGACAGACAGATCAATGGGACAAAATAGAGAGCCCAGAAACAGTTTTGTATAAATATAGTCAACTGATCTTTGGCAAAGGAGCAAAGACAACACAAAGAGGCACAGATAGTCTTTTTGACAACTGGTGCCAGAGCAGCTGGACATCTGCATGGAAAAAGAAATAAACCTAACTCATTCTATGAATAAATTCAAATAAATTCAAAATGGATCAGAGACCTCAATATGGAATGCAAATTATAAAACTCATAGAAGATAACATATGAGAAAATCTAGATGACCTTGGGCATGGCAATGACTTTTTAGACATAACTCCAAAGGCAGGATCCATGAGAGAAATAATTGATAAGCTGGACTTCATTAAAATTAAAAGCTTCTGCTTTGTGAAAGACAATGCCAAGACTATAAGTAGAAAAGTCACAGACTGAGAGCAGTATTTGCAAAAGATACATGTGATAAAAGATTTATTTCCAATATACAGAAAAATTCTTAAAAACTCAACAATAAGGTAACAACCCAATTTAAAAATGGGCCAAAGATCTTAACAGACTACCTCACTGCAGAAGATATATGGATAGCAAATAAGCACATGAAAAAATGCTCTACATCATATGTCATCAGGGAAATGCAGATTAAAACAATAAGATACCACTACACACTTACCAGAATGGCCCAAACCCAGAACACTGGCAATACCAAATGCTAACAAGGATGTGGAGTAACAGGAATTCTCATTCATGCTGGTGGTAATGTAAAGTGGTAGAGTCGTTTTGGAAGTTGGCAGTTTCTTACAAAACTAAACATACCCTTACCATTCAATCCAGTAATCCTACTCCTTGGCATTTACCCAAAGGAGTTAAAACTTATATCCAGACAAAAACCTGCAGAGGGATGTTTATAGCAGCTTTATTCATAGTTGCCAAAATCTAGAAGCAACTGAGATATCATTCAGTTAGGTAAGTAATAAATAAATTGTGACCCATACAGACAATGGAATATCATTATGGCTAAGAAGAAATGAGCTATCAAGCTATGAAGAGACATGGAGGAAGCTTAAAGGCTACATACTGTATGATTCCAACTGTATGACACTCTGGAAGAGGCAAAACTATAGAGACAATAGAAAAGATCAGTGTTTGCCACGGGTTAGGAGGGAAGAAGAGATGAATAGGCAGAGCTCAGATGATTTTTAGGTAGTGAAAATAATCTGTATGATATTACAATGATAGAAGCAGATACATGTCCTTATTCATTTGTCCAAATCTATAAAAGGTACAATACTAAGAATCCTCACGTCAATTACGGACTTTGAGCAATAACTATGTGCCAGTGCAGGTTAATCAACGGTAACCAATGCATCACTCTGACTGGAAATGTTGATAGTGGGAAGGAGACTATGCACATGGATGAAATGGGTATATGGAAAATCTCTTGTACCTTCTGCTCAATTTTGCCATGAACCTAAAACTTCTCTAAAAAAATAAAGTCTATTAAAGAAAATCCGAGGCACAAATGTGCTTGGCTTGTTCCAGAAATAGCAGAGAAACCACTGTGGTTTCACTCTAGTGGAAGAAAGGAATGGAAAGAGAGGTAGGGGCCAGGCCACATAAGGCCTCTCAGGCCAAAGGAAGAAGTGTCAAAATATGGGTGTGTAGAGCCATTTAGTGTTCCCTAATGACGTGTTTTTATGAAGATGTAATGAAATAGAAATAGTTGATGGTTATAATGATTATGTAACTTATGAATAATATGCTCTGTTTTTTAGAGAAATCTTTTTTTTTTTTTTGAGATTTTATTTATTTGACAGAGAGAGACACAGTGAAAGAGGGAACACAAGTAGGGGGAGTGGGGTAGGAGAGGGAGAAGCAGGCTTCCTGCTGAGCAGGGAGCCGGATGCAGATGCGGGGCTCCAACCCATGACTCTGGTATCATGACCTGAGTTGAAGGCTTTACGACTGAGCCACCCAGGAGCCCCACTAGAGAAATCTTTTAAAAACGTGTTACTCTATGTCCCTGAGTGAACAGTTACAAATTTCTAATACTTGAGCACATTTTAAAAAATATCCAAGACCCTAAGGGGCATTTCCAGCCACTCAGGTGCCACACAGCCAGGCACCATAGACAGCCTGTCCCTGTCCTTCACCAAACCTGATGCCTGGCCTCCCATTAGACTCCTACAAACTGAACACTTACATGGGCAATAGTACTGCAAAAAAACTCTGACATCCAGTAGCTCCTCAACCACTATTTCTAAGGAGCAGCCCAACCTGTCTGTAAAAGACATCACCTCAAATTCCTGGAATTTCCATACCTGAAATAGATTTTCAGTCTCTCTGTTTCAAAACCTGAAGCATTGCAAGTTTCATGTTACTTAATTAACTCTTTAATCTAAAAAAGTAACTACCAGATGAACAGTAAGGGTGAAATTCAACGTATTTATCCTAAATATTCTAGATTAGCTTCTCATAATTAATAGGTAAAATCAATTATATTCTAGGTGTTTTATAAATGTTGACTTCATGTTTCCGACCACCTAAGTTGTTGACATTGAAATTCAGTGACCTCTGTTGCTTACTGTTAAGAAGGATCGTAAACCAGAATTTTCAGCTAAAAATGCTGTAATTCAGAATTTGCTTACAGAATTGAATTAAGGTTTTTGTATTAGGGATAAACATTGTGGGAGTAATTCTGGTATACTAGGTTGGTGGTTTTGTGCAAGATGCTTAGAATACCACAGCCCTTCCTTAGAATAATTGTAAACTCTTCTGGCCTGTTTCCCAGATTTGCTTGAAAAGGGTCAGAGGACAGGCTGAAATTAATGGCATATGAATTGTGAATCCCAATTAGAGGTGTCTTCAAAGGAATAATTAGGCTAGACTTAATAATTATGAGAAGAAAAAGCTTGGGGCAAATTACACAGAGAAAGAAAAGAAGATGTGAAACAAGGCGACTTTGGAGATTGGAGTTGATTAATAATTCAGGAAGTGATTTTTAAAAATCTACTCATCTTAAAGATAATATAAATTGAGTGCGACAAAGATGAGTGGAGAGAGATGGTCACTGATCTCAGGTTAGGAGTCAAGTGTGAACACGGGGGTCCCTTCTGGTGCATATCCGCTGGGACTGTGATTTTAGGATCCCTATTCTGCTAACGAAGGAGGACAGGGTTTTTGCTTTCCCAAATAACAGCAACATTAGCAAGAGCGGCAGCAAACACCTGAACTGAACTCCCCACTGTAGAGTATCTGCCGTGTATCAATCTCTCCCTTTCATTTTCCTCCTCTGAAAAGTAGGGACTGCATGATTATCGAATCCCACAACCACCCCAGGAGGGAGGGACAAGTGACTTGCTCAAGGTCATAACCTAGGTGGTGTCAGAAGGCAGACTCGATCCCAGCAGCCTGACTCCGAAGTGGAAGCTCTCTCTTCCCTGCGCTACCTGTGTCTCAGGGAGGAGAAGGGACACACTCAAAATGCCAGCTCCCCGTGCCCACTTATATTACTGTAAACTCTCCCACACCGACACCTCTTCCCACCCTCTCTACCACCCTTAACTTAGCCTCTTAATCTGTCAAGCACAACACCTTCCTTACTTTGCTCGAGTCCTCCTCCTCCCCTTCTTGCCAGAAGGTTCCAGCGGGTGGAAGATGAAAAGGAGCGGACAGCGCCGGGCACAGGCATCTTGTTTTTCTTCTTGGTGCTGTCGCTAATATTCACTGAAAATCCTTCATGAGGTGTGTGGCTAAACTATTCTAGAATCACTCACTGAGCGCTCAGAGTAGGAACGTTTGTCAGGAATGCGACTATTAATTTACCTTCTAGGATACGTTTTTTTAATCTAAGAACCCAAATAATTCCCACACAAGGTTTCTGAGTGGAAACCTTCACGGGGCGCCTGACGGCGCGGCGCCGGCCTGGAGGGGGCAGTGGCGGCCGCGGAGTGGGCCCTGCGGGCGGGTGCGGCGGCTCGGCCATCGCTTGCTTTCGCCTGGCGCGCGGCTCTCGGCCGTGGATTAGCGCAGCTGGGTACGTGGGAGGCCGCGGGCCCCGCCCCCAGCCGGCGGCGGCGGCGGCGGCGGCGGCGGCCCAGCCAGGCAGTCGGCGCTGCGAGCTGAGCGGCGCGGAGGGCGCGACCGGCGGGCCGGGGCGCGGGGCTGCGCTCTGACTTTCGAGCTCCGTTCCGCGCGCCGGGGCGCGGGCGACACCGCGGACCCCTCGGGCGGGCTCCGGGCTCGCGGCGTAGGGAGTCGGGGGCCGCCGCCGGGGCCCCGGGACCATGGCGCTGCGCGCCCGGGCGCTGTACGACTTTAGGTCGGAGAACCCGGGTGAGATCTCGCTGCGGGAGCACGAGGTGCTGAGCCTGTGCAGCGAACAGGACATCGAGGGCTGGCTCGAGGGGATCAACAGCCGCGGCGACCGTGGCCTCTTCCCGGCCTCGTACGTGCAGGTGATCCGCGCCCCGGAGCCCGGCCCGGCGGGCGACGGCGGCCCGGGAGCCCCGGCTCGCTACGCCAACGTCCCACCTGGCGGCTTCGAGCCCCTGCCCGCCGCGCCGCCCGCCTCCTTCAAGCCGCCGCCCGACGCCTTCCAGCCGCTGCTGCAGTCGCAGCAGGCGCCGCTGCCGAGCACCTTCCAGCCGCCGGCCGCGGGCTTCCCGTATGGCGGGGGCGCCCTGCAGCCGTCGCCTCAGCAGCTCTACGGCGGCGGCTACCAGGCCAGCCAGGGCAGCGACGATGACTGGGACGACGAGTGGGACGACAGCTCCACGGTGGCCGACGAGCCGGGCGCGCTGGGCAGCGGCGCGTACCCGGACCTCGACGGCTCCTCGTCCGCGGGCGGCGCGGCCAGCCGCTACCGTCTGTCCACGCGCTCCGACCTGTCGCTGGGCTCCCGCGGCGGCTCGGCGCCCCCGCAGCACCATCCGTCGGGGGCCAAGAGCTCGGCCACTGTAAGCCGCAACCTCAACCGCTTCTCCACCTTCGTCAAGTCAGGCGGCGAGGCCTTCGTGCTGGGCGAAGCGTCTGGCTTCGTGAAGGATGGGGACAAGCTGTGCGTGGTGCTGGGACCCTATGGTCCCGAATGGCAGGAGAACCCTTACCCCTTCCAGTGCACCATCGACGATCCCACCAAACAGACCAAGTTCAAGGGCATGAAGAGCTACATTTCCTACAAACTGGTCCCCACGCACACGCAGGTGCCGGTACACCGGCGCTACAAGCACTTCGACTGGCTGTACGCGCGCCTGGCCGAGAAGTTCCCCGTCATCTCGGTGCCGCACCTGCCCGAGAAGCAGGCCACCGGCCGCTTCGAGGAGGACTTCATCTCCAAGCGCAGGAAGGGCCTGATCTGGTGGATGAACCACATGGCCAGCCACCCGGTGCTGGCGCAGTGCGACGTTTTCCAGCACTTTCTGACCTGTCCCAGCAGCACGGACGAGAAGGCCTGGAAACAGGGCAAGCGGAAGGCCGAGAAAGACGAGATGGTGGGCGCCAACTTCTTCCTGACTCTGAGCACGCCCCCCGCCGCCGCCCTAGACCTGCAGGAGGTGGAGAGCAAGATTGACGGCTTCAAATGCTTCACCAAGAAGATGGACGACAGCGCGCTGCAGCTCAACCACACGGCCAACGAGTTCGCGCGCAAGCAGGTGACAGGCTTCAAGAAGGAGTATCAGAAGGTGGGCCAGTCCTTCCGCGGCCTCAGCCAGGCCTTCGAGCTGGACCAGCAGGCCTTTTCCGCCGGCCTGAACCAGGCCATCGCCTTCACCGGAGATGCCTACGACGCCATCGGCGAGCTCTTCGCTGAGCAGCCCAGGCAGGACCTGGACCCGGTCATGGACCTGTTAGCGCTGTATCAGGGGCACCTGGCCAACTTCCCCGACATCATTCACGTTCAGAAAGGTAAAGCCTGGCCGTTAGAGCAGATGGTCTGGAATATGTTGTTGAGGCTAAAAGGGATGATTTGGACAGAGATACCCTAATCTGTTTCATACTGTTGTCCTACAGGTTGGGAATCAAACAGGGATGTGGACAGCTGGCCTCTTTTTCTGAGTGTATGATGGATTGTGGGCAGGTAGCTGCCTCCTTAAAGTATTTCCAGACAGGGAGTGGGTACTCTTCAGAGAAAGTTCTGAGAGTACTTCTTATGACGGTGCTATCATTTTAGAGTTTGAATAGTTGGGTAATGAGCTTCTGGGATCTGTAATCTTATGCCTAGGGTAGAATTAGAAAAGGACCCAAACCCTGTTAGGCATCCATTTGAACACTGTGGGGTCACTTAGTGATGGGTTTCAGGAAGCACGGAAATAATGGGGAAGGATGGATATCTGCAAATAAAGGTCGGATATCTGCAAGGTAAGGTAAGTTCCATTTCTGCCTTCCACACCTCTCAGTCCCTAGCTTGGTGGAGAAATTAAAATCACTTCTCTGAGGTTCTAGCCGGGGCAGTTTAGGAATGTCCTGTGTAGGCTTCTTGCTTGCAGCCTTTGTAGAAAGAGATGAGTGGCTCACTCTCATTGCAGGAAGTTTGAAGAAAATTAATCCCTTTAAGTTCAGTCATTTTGAGTTTGGAGTCTGTTAACTAAATTTAAAGAGTATTATTTAGGAAAATGATGCGGGAAACTACAAAGAATGCACAGAATGTGAATATCATGTCTGAGGGCGGTGCTTCTGTATTCCAGTGAGTGAGCTGCCCAACTGTCAGCTTGTTTCATTGTAGTTGTTAGTGTCTCTAACTTTTGTTAAAGCGCTAAAATTTGGAGATTTTTTTTTTTTCTTTTAGAAAATGAATTAGAGGGGCGCCTGGGTGGTTCAGTGGGTTAAAGCCTTTGCCTGCGGCTCGGGTCATGATCTCAGGGTCCTGGGATTGAGCCCCGCTTGAGGCTCTCTGCTCAGCAGGGAGCCTGCTTCCTGCCTGCCTCTCTGCCTACTTGTGATCTCTCTGTCAAATAAAAAAAAAAAAGAAAGAAAGAAAATGAATTAGAGTAGTAAAACCTGGAATGAGAGAACCGGGAGGTGTTGGGAGTTAGGGAGGTGGTCTTGCCTTGTGAATGTCCTGTTCAGTGTAGGTGTGGGAGGGGAGAGGGAATTACCTAGTCTAACTTCCTGTGATGGTGGAAACCTCTGGATCACAGAGTTTGGCCTTCAGTAAGGAGGTACTCACTGCCTTTCTAGGTGGGCCAGTCCAATTATGAACAACCCTGATCTTTGATATACTCTTCCTTGCACTGAACTAAAATTTGTCTCTCTTGTTTGTCTTTCTCTTCGCTGGAACCACACAA
>PISX010005158.1:0-60420 GCA_004024625.1 Mellivora capensis | reverse complement strand
TAAATTGCTGTGACTCCTTGACTTTTTTGGCTGGTGCCAGTGGGTGGGACTGATTCTGAGCCTTTAATACAAGACCTTATATTTAAATACTATTGTGTTATATCAACTTGGGCCCATGCTGCCTTTTTACATATTTTGTGAGTTTATGCAAATAGTTGGTAAATAGTTGAAAGGGTGGAGATGGGTACAGACATCTGCAGGCAGATACAGGTGACTGGCCGCTACAGGGCCGCTTCTGTTCATTCGCTGACTTCACTGTCACTTAGACCACCTACAGCCTTGTCAAGTGTCCTGCTTTTGGAACTATTGATTAGAAAAGGTATGGTGTTTGTTCTAAGGTCGATTTTGAGTGAAGGCAGTAGATTTTGTAGTTTATTAAACTGTGTAGTTTGCTTGTTATTATTATTATTTTTTAAATCCTAGAACTAAAATTGTTTTCTATTTTTTGGGATTTGAAAAACTTCATTAAAGCCTGTATCATTGTATGTTGTTTAAACAGATTCAGGGGCACTAAACAAAATCTTTAGAAGTTCAAAAAGAAAATCAGTTAATGTTAAGTATAGTTTTTTCTGCTGTGGCCTTAGTGTATAATGTACAGGGAGTGTGTGTCCCTAGATGACATGTCTTTAGAATGTACTTGCCATTTTAGAGCTATAGTGTGCAATGCATAAGGCTGAAAGGATTTGCCTGCAACCAGTTATTATCAAGGATGCTAGTGTTGGCCATTTTTAGGACTACAGATGGAACAGATCTCCTAAGTTAAACTAAAGCTTTTTGAACATGTTCTGAGTATTCAGAACTTGTGGCTGTAAAGAGCAGCTCCCCCCTCCCACCCCGACTTAACTACACTGTTGCTAATGGAATGAATCTTTTTTTGCCTGAGCACTTGGGGATTTTGTTGACAGGTTGTTTTTTTCCTCTAATGTCTCAAAGTGTAATCATATGAAAGATTTTTACTGTGACTTTTGAGAGGAAAGCAAAATGAAAAAAATGATAAAAAAGACTTTGGTTCAAAGTTTACATTTCAATTTAGGGAGAAATGTAAAAATTCAAAATAATTATTTCAGCTCTTAAGTTCTCATTGTTTACAGAAAGAGAAAAAGCAGTTTCAGTACTTCTGCATTTTACGTGTTCTAATCATATGTTAGGTCCACATTCAGATGAAACAGAAGTGATTAGATAGTGCTTTTTAATGACTAACACAGTTAAGAAGGGGAGCTAATTATGTTTTTTTCCTCTTAATTCCTGGGGGAAAGGATAGGAACATTAGTCTCCTCTGAGCTTTTTTCTTATCTGGGAGAATGCTGTGGTCAGCTTTTCCAGTGTTCTAAACCTGAACTGTTCGATGCGGCATCTGTGAGCCACATCTGACCACTTGAATGTAAGTTAATTAAAATAAAATAATGTAATTCCATTCCTTAATCACATTAGCTGTATTTCATGTGCTTCGTAGCTAGTGGCTACCACGTTGGACAACAGATGGAGAAGAGTCCGTTTCATCACTGCCGAAGGTTCTGCTGTAGTTCAACTGTCAGTCCTGTCTGATTTCTCCAACAGTTGACAATCTTTGCACATACTCTCCAGATAGTTTTCTTTTCACTTGGTCATCTCATGGCATCGCCTCCTTTCTACATGGGCTTAAGTAATAAAAACTGGGAGGGGAAGCAGGCCCTGCCAGACGCCTCTCTAGAACGTCCCAGGCACTCACCCAGTGAGTAATATTTCTGTGGTGCGAGGGCGCTCATCTGCTTTGCATCCCGCCTTCGTCATTCATTCAGAAAATACAGCTGGTTTCAGAAAGGTCGTCTGAGACTGGTGAGGAACCAGCTCCAGAATGAGGGTGGAAAACTCATGTACCCTTATATGTGGTTGACTGGCTTTTTTCTGACTATACTCAGTACTAAAACCATTGCTTAAACTTAATAATGGTTTTAGTGTAAGTACGTTCTGCAGAAGCAAAGAAAGCCATATGGTTTCTTTAGCTGAAGGAGAATGCTAGAATTTTTATTTTTTCATCACCTCATGGAGTCTTAGATAAACAGACCTATTTTGGTTAATGGAGTTGAGTGTAGGAAGAAGGCAGTTGGCTTTAGTCTGAAGTATAGTAGATGGGAATTCAGAAGCTGTTTGAATTTCATTCATTCTTTCCTCTGTCTTAACAGGAGTCCCTTAAATTCTTTGTTCACAGACAGTTCATTGATTCCTGAATAGTCACATGTCTGTCACTGCCAAGCTTTGTAACCCTGTGATCTGATTTCCTTTTTTTGAAATGGTAGCATTTTATCTCCTCCTGTTTATCATCCCTGCCTGTAGTATGCCTTTAGAATGCTGATGTTGGCCAGTTTGGGGTAGTACATAGAATTGATTTCACTATCAGTTTCTTAGGTAATTCAGTTCTGTTCCAAAGATATGATTAATCTCCAATATTTAATAAATCTTAATCTGGATGGCAGTGAGTTGTTGTGGTTTAAAAGCTTTAGGCTTTTCTCCTGGGGAATATTGTGAAAGGGAAAGACTTTAAATGTGGGGTGATGAGAAATGTTAGTTTTATCTTTATTTAGGAATGTGGACTAGATAGCAGAAGGGAGTCCCTTAAAAGGAAACTTCTTTATTCCTGAGAAAATGTATAGATCATGTGAAAGTGATTTGTTGATAAAATGTAGTGTGAGTCTGTGAAGCAGGGTGGCAAAACTAGGTAAACAAACAGGCAGTCCTGTTTTCTGTACTCCTAAATTAAATATGCAGGGTTTCCACATTGCCCTCTCTAAATGTTCCAGATGTGTTGTTTCAACAAAACACAGCCCAGGAACGTCAGGCATGGTACACCAGTTGTGGGACTGTCAGTTCTCTGGGGTAGAGTTTCACTATTGTGCTTCTTTCACCACGTGTAGGGTCCTTCTTATGTCCCTCAGACATTAATTAAAGATAGCTAGAGTCCTGGCAGGGCACCCAAGGTAAGGTTGGGCCACAGTTAGCCCTTCCCTGTCTGCTCCCCATTCTTCTGTGACTAAAAATAGACCTGAGAGGGTGGTGCCAGGAATACAGAGAAAAGGTCTAATAAGCGGGCTGTTTACAAACTCGTCCTTATTTTGAAATTACTGGGCTAGCAATTGAGGTCATTCATTTTTTTTTGTTTGTTTTGTTTTGTTTTGTTTTAGCTCTGTCTTAATTGAACCCGTTTCTCCTCTCCCATATTTCTATCTCCATCTGTTTTTTTTTTTTTTTTAAGATTTTATTTATCCATTTGTCAGAGAGAGAGTGTGTGCACACGCGCGCGAGGGAGAACACAAGGGGAGGGGCAGAGGGAGAAGCAGACTCCCTGCCGAGCAAGCAGCCCGATGTGGGACTTGATCCCAACACTGTGGGATCATGACCTGAGCCAAAGGCAGCGGCTTAACCGACTGAGCCACCCAGGCATCCCAACCTCCAGCTATTTTTTAAGGAGACTTCAGTTCTAGCTGTAACCTTTGTCCCTATCTGTATTTTCTTAATGAAAATGAGGTTACCTTTGGGGCTTTTGAAAGAGATGAATGAGTTCTTTGGTTAAAACGTCAATGTGACCAGCCACAGACAGTCTTGGTCATGAAGCTAGGTGGGGATACTGCTCATCATCACCGTCATTGTTTCTTAGACTTCTTTTTTGAGCCATGAATCCTTCTTGAAATCACACTGAGGAATCTTAGCCTGTTAGGCTGATCACAGCAGAATCAAAAGGAGGCAGGTACCTGTGCTCCCACTCATGTTCTTTAGGTAACTCTTGGGCTCAGTTAAAGCTCCCCTTTGTTGGGAAATGTTGTCCCATAGGTTCCTGTCTGGTCATCTTAAGATTTTCTTTTTTTAAAAAGATTTTATTTATTTATTTGACAGACAGAGATCACAAGTATGCAGAGAGACAGGCAGAGAGGGGTGTGGGGGAAACAGGTTCCCTGCTGAGCAGAGAGCCCAATGCGGGGCTGGATCCCAGGACCCTGGCATCATAACCTGAGCTGAAGGCAGAGGCTTAACCCACTAAGCCACCCAGGCGCCCCCATCTTAAGATTTTCAAACAGGAAGGCAGAACCCAAAGAATGAAGAAGTTCTGTGAGAAGGTGTCAGTTCCCTGATAAACATGACAATTCCTTTAAATTATATTCTTTTCCTTCAGACTGACTAAAAATTTATTGCTTTATTGTCTCAGAATATTTTAAAATCAAAGTTTAATATGAAGTTTGATTTAATTTGCCATTTATGAAACTGTGATACCACAAACTAAATGATTATCTCAAATAAAATGTCACAGTAGTGCTTAGATCTTGTTTTGAGAGACTGTACTCAGAGGACCTGTCCCATCTGTCACCTTTCACTTACAGAACACAGGCTAGATTCACATGTGGAGGGGGGATAGGCAGGACTCTGATCCTCACTGAGTCTTTGACTGGTGGCAGAGAAGCCATGTGCCAGGCTGCTGAGAGCCCTCCCAAGGCTACACAGAAGAGATGGCGCTGGCCTGACTCTGACGGGGGAGCTTAGCTCCACAAACAAAGGTGATTCATGTTAAACCAAGAGCCTCATGTTCAGAGTCTCCTCCCTGTGGGCTGCTGTGGAATCTGGGGACCACTGTGTGGTTGTGAGAGGAGCTTTGGACAAGTAACTTTAACCTCGGTAAGTCTCTGTTTTCTTGTTGGTAAAGTGGGCATGCTTCCTCATAAGGTCACACTGAGGATTAAATGTCCTGGTTCTCAGGAGTTACTCACTAAATGCTTGATTTTGAAAAGTAGAAAGATATTTTTAAAATCAGAAGAACTCTTCTTTAAAAGACAATTCCAGTAATCTTATCTTCTATCCTGGTAGCCTGTTACCACCAGAACAGCAGGCAAAAGTATCAAAACCCAATAAGTCATTGATATAGTGGTTAAATATTGCATTTTGACATGGCTGGCATGTACTGCACACCAGAAGAATGATAACAGATAGAAATGCCAGGGTTATTTAGAGTCACTGGTGTGTTCTCCACGTTAAGGGATTGTGTAAATTGTCTCCTGTCCGCTAGCTGTTCCCTTCCTCTGAATTACCTGTATCGTTGCACAAATCACTGACATTTCTGAGCTTCAGTTCCCTTGTCTGTAAATATGAGATTCATGATCTCCTAAGTATCATTTGTTGATTGGCTTAAAAAAAAATAGCAACATCCATACATTGAAAATAAAATACTTAGGACAGTATACGATGAACATTTAGACATTGTTTCATGCTGGTTTCAATAGCATTCTATCTGTATATGTGATTTTTGTAATATAGGAGCATGAACATCCTTTATCAGCTGATATTGGCAGCTGACAAGTTGATGTGAGAAAACATTCATGAACTTTTGTTTCAGATCAGCAAACATGCATTGAGGGCTTACCCCACCAGGAGCTATAAGCCTAAAAGTGATGACTACCTGGCCACCTTCCTGCTGGTTAGAGCCCAGGTGTTCAGAAGCTGAGGTGTGGTGGACAGCTGGACATATCTCTCTGACCCAAAGGAGGGCTATCATTAGTAGCGCCACCAGAGAGAGAAATTGCGATGGGCTTTCCCTCCTACAAGATGTACTTCACTTCGAATTCTAAATACTATCTCCTCTCCAAAAATAGAAACAGTCTTGTATTGTTAATCTTGTATTTGTAGTTTGATTAAACATTACTATGAACAAGTATTACTTCACTTGTCCTTTTCTTAGAATTTTTTAAAATCTCTCACTGTAATTGGACTTTGCTGATGAAATTCTTTGTATTATTTGGCAGATAGGGAGACAGCAGTTAGGGAGGAGAACCAAGATCATTAGATTTTTTCAGAGGATCCTCTGAGAGATAAATCTGATTTTACTCAAATTGGGCACTATTAGAGATGCCCGGGTTGCATCATTGGACAAAACAAAGATCACCGCCCTTGTGGAGCTTACGTTTGAGCAGGGAGGAGACACAAGGAAAAACAAACACAGTGAACACATTATCACGTATGTGGTAGTGGTAGGGGGAAGCGTAAATGTGAAGCAGGGCAAGAGGGCATGGGGAGGCAGAATGAAGTATGAAAAAGGATGATCGGGACGCCTGGGTGGCTCAGTTGGTTAAGCGGCTGCCTTCGGCTCGGGTCATGATCCCAGCGTCCTGGGATCGAGTCCCACATCGGGCTCCTTGCTTGGCGGGGAGCCTGCTTCTCCCTCTGCCTCTGCCTGCCACTCTGTCTGCCTGTGCTCGCTCGCTCTCTAACAAATAAATAAATTAAAAAAAAGAAAAAGAAAAAGTATGATCAACGTAGGTCTCATTAAAAAGGTGAGATTTAAGTGGAAGCATGGAATGGGTGAGGGAGTTAGCCAAATGTCTGGTGGGAGAGTCTTTGAGGCAGAGAATACAGCTAGAGCAGAGGAATAAGGTGGGTGTGTTCTGCTGGATAGTAGAACTATTGCTGGGTGATTGGAGCTAAGAGGATCTGGGTAGGGAGATAAGGTCTCGGAAGGTCCAATTAGTAGGGCTTTGTAGGTCATTGTCAGGACGGGGTGAGTAAAAGCCCTAGAGAGGTAGGAGCCATGACAGGTTTTTGAGCCAAGGAATGACATCCACCTGGACCTTTTAACAGACTTAATACAGTTGCTATGTTAACGATAGAATGGAGAGGAGGTAGGGTGTCAAAGGTAGCAGCAGAGAGCCAGTAGGAAACTACCCTAATAATCCAGGTGAGAGACAGTAGAAGCAGACTAGATGGGGACAATGGATTTGGCGAGGAGGGATCCCAGTCTGCATATATTTTAAAGGTGGAATCATCAGGTTTTCCTAAGGGATTGGATGGGGCATGTGAGAGGAAGACAAGTCATCAAGGGGAACTTTGCAGTTGTTTTTTTTTTGTTGTTTTTTTTTTTAAACTCTGCAGTTTTTGGGTTGACCAACAGTATGAATGGCGTTTCCATCCACTGAAATGAGGAAGGCTGTGAGTGGAAGAGAGGTAGGGATAGGAATCAGGACTTGAGTTTCATCCTTTTAGATTGATGGACTCCTACCTTCTGTTGACAGCCCCCCTCCCCCACCTAAAACATACACAGACAGTTAAGCCTTAAATCAAGTTCCTTTCTCAGAGTTTTCCACTTGGAGCCCAGTCCTTTCCAAGTAGTCACGGCTGGTAGAATGCTCACTGGTGCGCCAAACAGTATACATCGTTCAGTTAGTGGGTAGTGTGTGGGGTCATGTTTTTATGTTCCTCTAGTATGTAGCTCCACTATTTTGTGTGTGCATAGTAAATGCTTAAGGCATGCTTGTTAAATGAGAAAAGCAGCCACTTGATAAGTACTTTTTGATTTTGAAACAGATGTCTTCTATTAGAGAATGTGTTTTTCTATTCATGTGATGATGGATACTGGAGTTTATAAAAGAATGTAGGAAACAAAGATAGTATCTGAATATATTTTATAGGTGAAGTCATTAATTAATGTGAAAGTGATTTAAAAGTCTTAAACTTACATATCTTTGAAGTAAATTTCCAAAACTTGTTGGGGAGAAGGGAGGAAGTTTAAAAGTGCTTTATTTTGTGTGCCAGAAAAATTAATGTTACGTACCTCATTATTTCACTTTATATTGATTCTTGATGCTTAAACTTGCATATATAAACTTTTTTCCTCTTTGGTAAGCTTTCATTATTGGAGTCCCTTTTGCTTAATTCCAAGCACAAGATGTAGAGAGAGTACATTTCACCTTTTTGAATTACTTGGATACACAAAGCCCTGAGCTTAGGTGTTGAGGAATGGGTGCCTGCCCTCACAGAAGGGTCAGTTCTATAACGGAAATAGGATGTCTGTATAGAGAATTGGGAGATAAGAGGTCGAGTTAACTTAGTGCCCGTAGTAAGAGTGCATGGGCATCCAGAGAATGAAGAGTCATTGTCAACTGTGTTAGGGGCTTGGGTGGGTAGGCATTTGTTTTTTTGCCTTTGAAAGATGGTCATAGTTTGACTTCTCAGAGGAAAATAGAAAGTGCATTCTTGATCTTGGAAATGCTTTAGGATGAGCATGTAATAGCTGATACATTCCTACAGTGCTCAGGTCACTGAGCTCGGCTGACAAGTGAGTAGCTGTCACCATACAGTGTGACACATGCAGTCATGGGTGTGTGCCATGGTGGGGGTCATCAGCTATGCGGAGAGGAGAGAGTTCAGGGGTGGCTTCTCCCAGTGTTAACTCTGAGAGCATTTTTGAGGAAAAAAACCTGGAAGTTTGCCTAGCAGGCAGAATGGATCATGTGTAAAAATCAGGGATGAAATTCTGGCTGCCTCTCAGATTCAGCTCTCGAGTGGTTACAGCTGTAAATTGGGCCCCACCCTCTATCTAATCAGAATGTTGGGGGCATGTGGCCTGTACATTGGTGATCTTGGAAGAGCTCCCGTGGGATTTTGTTGTGGCCCTGGGTTTGCAGCCGCTGCTAGAGGGGATGGAGGGGAGCAGCATGGAATATCAAACAGGGTACTGACACACACAGGCCTGCACTTTAGACGGACAGGTCCTGGTGACAGGTGTAAAGGGAGGCTCAGGGTGAGGTGAGATCGGAGGCTCTTGCAGTGATTCAGGCAAGACATGAAATCCTAAACTGAGGCCGTGTCTGTGGGATTGGGGAGGGGAGACGGAAGGGGTATTTGCCTACAGGAGTGAGGTAAGGGACGGGGAGAAGAATAAGATGACCAGCAGACGAGAGACTGGAGCTCCCAACAGAGATACTGGGAGATAGAGCAAGGGTCTGCAGGCCAAACCCACCCATGGGCCTGTTGACAGCACTTGAGCTAGGACTGGCTTTTACCTTTCTGAATTATTCCATTTTCACTGGGTATAAAAACCTCAATTTTGCCTTGACATGCAAGACTTCAAATATTTACTGTCTTACCCCTAAGGAAAATGTTTGTTTACCCTTGACTTGGAGGTCAGGCAGTTTTGGGAGCCGTAGTATGAGTAGTAATAGCCACTGCTACCACTTTGGAGTCCTTACTGTGCGTAGCAGTGTTGTGGGCAGCTCCATACACTGTGTCTGATTCCATTGGGGAGAATGCCCCCTACACCCAAGGGGCGTGGCCTTCCCACTGGTTTCGCTGTGTAACCAGTTTCCTCATGTATAATATGGAGTCATCATTTTGCATGCCAAATACTTGGAAGCATTAAGTGTTAGCTATTTTGTTGGGTTCCTGGGGCTACTATAACAAACTGCCACAAGCTGGGTGGCTTAAGAAACAAATTCATTCTCTTATTGTTCTGGAAGCTAGAAGTTCAAAATGAAGGTGTTAGCACAGCCACACTCCATATAAAGCTTCTAGGGAGATCCTCCCATGCCTCTTCCAGCCTCTGGGGGTTGGCCGCCATCCTTGCTGTTCTTGGCCTGTGTATGACCTCACCTAAACCAATTATATGTGCAAAGACTATTTCCAGTAAAGGTCACAGTCACAGGCTGTAGGTGGATGTGAATGGGGGGATACTATTCAGCCCAGTACAGCTGTTAACTTCCCCAAAGGGGATTCTCCCCATGTGATACCTTTGAAAACTGAGGCTCCCAGAAGTTAAGTGCATTTCAGGATTGCATGGCTAGTAAGAGCCAGAATTTGAGTTCATTTCTTGCCTTGATTTAAACCCGGTGTTACGTTACAATCAGCATGCCTGCTAGAAAATTTTTTATTCTATGGACAGCAACAGCCATTAAAGGTGTGAAACTGAAGAGTGACATCTGAATCATGATAAAATAACGTATTTTGAGAGCTTAGCATGTGCCAGGCATGATGCTCCCTGTTTATATTCATCATATCCATTTAAACCTCATAGGAGAGTTTGAGGTAAATATTCTCATTATCCCCATTTTGCAGATGGGAGGTGAGCCACAGAAACTCAACTGCGGGCTCTTGGAGGTGCCCCTCACCCATGTGCAGCCTGGCCCCAGGGCTAGGGCTTCCAGAAGCTTTTTCCTGTTGGCTGAGTGCGGAGACGAGAGGGCTGCTGGAGTAGACCAGGTCATCCAGGCAGAAGGGTTGCTTTGGAAAGTGAGCAGGTAAACTTGAGATACCTGCCAAGTAGAGTGGCCAGACTTGGTAGGAGTGGCTCTCCTGAGGAGTCTAGAGTTCCCCTCCAGGTGTTAAATTTGGTGACAGAAAGTAGTGATGCCAGGAAGAGAAATAGGCAGGTTAAGAAGAGGAGCAGAATTACAAGGAAAGATAAGGAACAGGGCTGAAGAGAGTCTTGGAAATCCTATTTTCTGGGCCTTTATTGTATCTAGTTATATTGACATTTGTGAAAATCACAAAAGCTAACTATTGTCCGCAGTGAGACAACTTTAAATAAAAATGGGTGTCAGCATGGGTCCTCTGTAAGTTTGTTTTATGACATGTGTTTCAGGTCTTTTAAAAAAATGAGGTTTCTGAGTGCTTTGTTTTGTCATTACATGGTTATTTATGGTCTAGTTCAAGGAAGCCCAGATGCAGCTGGAGTGAAGACTCATCACCCCTGGAAACCTGGTCTCTACCTGCGTGAAGAAGCAGGAAAACCCCAGGGTCAGAAGTGTTCTTAAATTTGAAGCAGCTGATTTCGGAATTGTCCCCAGAGCTTAGTGATAGTAAAGTGCTGTGAAGTACTAGTTGTCACCTGAAGAAAGAGGCTGAGTGGAAATCAAAAGCATTTATTTGGGGTCTCAGGAGTACAGTTCCATGAACACAGATTTGGGCAGAAGCCCAAATAGTGCCTCCGAGGGAACAAAATAAAGGGTTTTTAAATCAAAAGGGAATGCTTATATATGTTGCATACAAAGAATTTCAATTGGTGTTGGTGGCAGAAAACTAAAGGCTGGGCTGAATATAATTGGTTTCTAAGACTGTCACCCAGCAAAGTCTCACTGTGGCAAGCTGCAGGTGTTTGGGCTGAATCTTTGGGATTCTTGGCCCAGTTCACAAGTTCTTGGCCCTACGCACTGAGGACATGAGGACATACAGATCGCCCAGCTCCTTCGTGGCTTAAAACCCCTTGACAGAAGTGACCCTGTCTCATTTCACCTTTCACACAGTCATAGTGGCCACAGCTGGTGGCACAAGGATGATAACAAATGCTATGGTGCTCCCCCCACAGCTTAAGTGGTAGTTTATAATACCCAGCTTTACAATTACAATTCTAAAGTTAAAAACTAGACCTTGTTTGGGAAAAATACGTGAAAGCAAGAGATCTAGTTTTTGAAAATACTCTCCTAAGAACAGTGTTGACTGTGGCGCTCTCCAGAGCACTCATACCGTCCAGGACCTGGCCTCAGGGGGGTGGCTTATGGCTCCCTGCTTTCCCAACGGAGCTGGGGCCACCTCCCTCTCCTGCCCCGGGTAGAGCGGCCTGTCTGTTCAGCCGCTTCCATTAGATGTTTTAGCATGGGTCTTCCTTTATCTTCCTAGAAAAAAAAAGAAACTTAAAGGCAGTTTCCAAAGTTCACTCTTCTCTTAGGTTCAGATGGGTTTTGTTGTATGTCAGAGGTCGTCTGAACCCAAAGTGCCGGCAGCTGGCCAACATCCCTAACTCTGCTCGACTGGGACCAGTATCCACTCACATCTGTCAGCTAACAGCAGAATGGAGAAATTAAGAAGAATTAGGAAATTAGGGATCATGAGCCACATCAAGTGTGTTCTTTGAATCTAAACCATTATGTGGACTTTATTTTACAAATTTGGTTGTTTTAAAAAGTTTAAAAAGTTTTTTGTATATGATTTTCAAGGATATCCTTTCCACCTCATCCTATTAGGATTCTGTGGGTATAAAATCTTTAAGATAAAGAAATGATACATCCTTTTCTTTTCCTGTTCTCAAATTTTAAAGTCTTTATATTTGCATGGCCATAGGCAAATAAACATTTTCACCTTGGTATCCAGGCTCTTCTGAAGTAAAAACATACTGTGTTTACAGAGTCCTCTTGACTGTATCACCCTAGTAACTTTAATACATAGTTAATATTCAGTATAAGCCAAAACACAAGAAACTTTATATAAAATTTCCTTGCAAAGTACAACCTATTCTACCAAATAAGCCACAAGAGATAGAATCATGCGGTTTCCCTCTTCATTTTTGGAACAAGGTGAGATGTGGGCATGCATGTGCATGGTGAGTAAAAGTAATCGAACGGTATACCATGTGAAACACTCAAGTGAGTGGCTTTCGTTTATACTGTCATTCTTGCCCTTAGGCATCTGGTGATTGCTGACTGGGGCTGAAAGGGCAGCTTCCTCAGGACAGAGGAGGCTTTTACCAGGAGCATACTACCACTTAGTCTGTCTTCAGGACCCAACCAAGCTTAAAGGCCTGAGGTGGTTTTTTTTTTTTTTTTAAGATTTTAAAAATTTATTTGACAGAGAGAGATCACAAGTAGGCAGAGAGGCAGGCAGAGAGAGGAGGAAGCAGGCTCTTCGCTGAGAAGAGCCCGATGCGGGGCTCCATTCTAGGACCCTGAGATCATGACCCGAGCTGAAGTCAGAGGCTTTAACCCACTGAGCCACCCAGGCGCCCCAAGGCCCGAGTTCTTTAAATGGTTAACTTTTACATCATCCAGCAACCAATATCTTTTTTTTCTTTTTCCAGTTTATTATCCTTGTATCTGACCTTCTTCCCTCCTTTTTAACATTACTCAAAAGTTCTCTTTCCTGTTTATTTATGAATTGAAAGCAAATTTTACATTAATTTTACCTTTGAATTTTGATAGTTCTTGACTTTAGTGACCTGTAGTCCCTTCAAAAAATTGCTTTCACTGACTTGAGTTCAGTATTCCTATTGGCACTCCCAGAGTTTATTAATGTGGTCCAAACCGGAGCCCCTGGGGTATGACTTGATGCAGGAACAGAGATTTGAGAGCCTGGAGGGAGGTGGATCTTGGGTTGCTTATACCCAAGATGAGGCTTCAGAAGAGCCTGCCATGGGTGTGTAGCCTTGGGGCTCCTCTGAGGGGCTTGGACGTGATGGATGGGGCAGCTTCAGTTGGGCCAAGGACAAGGGAGCCAATTACCCGAGTTGGAAGCTAGGTAGACCTGGTTCCCATGCCACAGGACATCTTCAGTAAAGTGATTTACCGTCCCTCAACTTTACTTTCTGCCTCTGAAAATGGGAGTGGTAATTGCTTTCCTTTTGAGGTTAAAGAGAAGGAAATGAGACACGTAAAGTGCAGAGCACTGGCTTACACAGTACGTGTGATTCATATATGACTGTTTTGCCTGGATGGACAGCCATTCTGCCTGTCTCTGTGAAATGGATGTTGGCCTTTGTTTTTTTTGAGATGTTTTACTCAAAAAATACAGAAAAGTAAATATTGGAGCAGAGAGGGGAAAGAGTAATCAACCAGTGGGTGGGTGGAGACTGAAAGGGAGGAAGGAAAGGGGAGGGGCAGAGGTTAATGGGGAGTTAGCAGGGCCAGAGGGTGTGGGGATAGGAGCAAATTGGTCACATTGACCCAATTAGCATTTTCTTTCAGTGTTTTTTGTGTAGGAGGGAATGAAGAAAAACAGGCCTAGTCCATTCTTGGGCAACTTCTACTCAGCTCTGTTGCCTTTCAGCCCACCTCCTGTTCTGTCCCTTACACCATGGCTTCGGGTTTTCTAGGACAAGGCCCTGGAAAGACAGAAAGTCTAGTTAATGTTTTTGCCACATTCATGATTTCAAAATTAAATAAAGTGCTGGGTTTTTTTTTCCTTCTTCTTCTTCTTCTTCTTTTTTTTTTTTAAAGGGAGAAAATGTAGCCTTTGGATCCCTGTTGCTTAGTGACTAGGCCTTTTGTATAATTGGTCTAGGAGGGACAAAACCTACTGAGCATAAAGATTTGGTTGAAGGAAGGAAGGCAAAGTTCAGGTGCTGACACTGGCCATGGCTGGAGGTGGGAGCAGTTGGAGCAGCCAGCAAGCCCGGGGTGGGGGTGGGGGTGGGGGTATGGGGGGTGAGGGGGAGGGGGGTGGTTGCTGGGTAGAAGAGAGGGACATAAAGAAGGAAGCTGAAAGGAGGCCACACAACTTCAACTGAGTTGAAGGCTCTCCCTGGTTAAAATGCCTGAAGCAGCACAGCATTTGAGAGGTTTTATTACCCTGTCCCATCTTGCTGGGTCAGAAGTGTCCAGGAAAGTGATTCTGTCTGTAAATCAGAAGGAGATGATACAGTTTAGTGTGACTGACTGCGTTTGCTGGTGCGCCTAGTTCAGTGGGCCGTGGGCTCTTGATACGTGCTAACTGACTACATGATACCAGACCTTTGCTCCTCTTCTTTCACAAAAACCAAAACGATGCTGAAATGCTTCTTAAACAGTTTTTACTGATGGAGGTAATTTAATGCTATGTAAAAAATAAGATGCTTTTGAAAATGGTGCTGGCTTCCTGGATCATAATTATTCTATACAATGAATTTGAGTCCTTTAAAGTTGTAATAGGAATGAACCCTGTCATACGATTAAATTCCTTAGTTGTAATTACTTTGTATTCTTTGGAAGCATGCATAATTAATCCCTCAGACTGAGCATATGTGGATTATGAACCAGTAGGTAGTTATTTCGTGCTTGGCTCTTTGCACCCTGAGCCTGCTTTAAAACTGTGTGAGATGGCTGCCATTGGAAAGATCCAAAGAAAATGCGGGGGTGGCGGGTTTGGATTTAAGACGTGAGTTCTGTGGAGCTTGGTGTAGTGATGAGGCAGTTGGGCAGAGTACCTTTCTTTGCACCTGGACACTGTCAGTAAGTATAAAAGTGAACCTGTTAGGAAGGAATATTGCATGTGCAGAGTAACTTGAACAAGGCTGAAGACGTCCAGGAGATTGTTAATAACAGGTCCTAAAGCAAAATAAAAATACTGGTTTAGTTTTCATGTTATGGCTCCCACTGTGGAAAGCAAGGGACCCTCTTCAGCAGAGTGGAGCAGAGGCCCTTCAGGGAGTGTTAAATGGAAAGTGGCGGGACTGGCTGGCAGGTGGGATGGGGGGCTCTTTGTCTCGAAGTCGCTGTGGTACTCCGAATGGCAGCCACACTGTACCGCCAGCGCTGCACAAGCTGTGGTACTCTGGATGAGGCACTTGGCCTCTTATTTGTAAGATGGAGAGAAACTCTTGTAAGGCCCTTTCAGCTCTTAAGACAATAGCCACACACATGGAAACTCTGGGAACCAGCTCTCCCCTTGTCACCTCAGAATCAGCCCCATTGATTTCTCCAGTGGGTGTCTTGTCAGGGCTGGAGCAAGGAGAAGAAAGTCCTGGGTTCCTGCTCCTTTTGGAATAAAGTCTTAGGGTTATTAGTTCCTCAGTGAACTTTCTGTTTTGTGCAGTGACTCTAATAATTCACCCAGCTTACTTAGTAAATTGAGTGCCCAACCGAAAGTTCATTCTTAACCCATAAGCCTTTTGTTCCTTTCTGCCTCCTGCTGCAGATCCCTGAGGTAGAAAAGCGACTGAAGTGTGCTGGACTCAGCCTGGGGCCCTGGGGTCCTGGGCTGGGCTACTGTTGCCTGTTGGGGAGCACAGTCATGGGGAATGGTTGAAATATATCGCCTCCCTGTCAATCATACTTTTTCCTGTACTTCAAATAGAAGAATGTATTTTCAGTTGCATAACTTGGGGAGGCTGCCCTGTTTCATGTATTACCTTCTTACAGGTTTCTCTTCCTAGAACTGTTAACCATTCTCTTAGCTGTTTATTTTATGAAGAAGAATGTATTCATGCTGCACTGTTGTCAGCCCCTTCTTATTTAATCTCAGAGTTAAATCCTTGCCAACGTTTTCTTTTCATAATAAAATCTTAGCTCATGCATTATTCCAGATGCGCACTACCCAATGTCTGCCCATTAGCCCAAGAAACACTTTCATAGTTATGTACTTATAGTCCCATTCTAAAATGTTTTTCTCTCTCATCACACCTTTAAAAAATTTTTTTTTTTGTTTTAAAACTTGTCCTACCTATGAGTATTGCGGGGGCTCTTGTTTAATCCAGCAGTGACCCCTTTGGACCTTCAACTTGCGGGAGTCATTTCTCTGCTGTGTTCTTTCATTTCCTTTTTCTGTTTTGAAGGCCATGTGGCTGGACGGTGTTTATGAGGGGAGGGGGCCGACAGGAGGCAGAGTCCTCCTAAATCAGCCACTTAAAAAGTAGAGATTTTGAAAACTTTTGCCTGTTTTTGTATTTATTCCATGATAAAAATGTGTGTTCCCTTTGTTCTTTAGATTCTGGGCAACGTTTTTGACTTTTATTTACACTCCTCTTGGGTTTGGTAAGAAACAGCGCAGCTGAGAGAATGCTTAGATGATGCCGTAATGCCTTGTTCCAGCTCTGCGGCTGGTTCCAGACCTCTGCTCTTGGTTCTCAGGCAGCTACATGTTAATTTTTAAAGCCATCCTAAAAGTAGCAAGTGTGTACTGATCGAACTCTGTCCCAATATTTTTTTCTCTCCAGCCTCTCACTCCTCAGAGGCTAAACCTGATTGAAAAATCTGTCTATCTCTGCCATTCTTAAATACGAAAATGTGTGACATGTAGAAACACATGCAGATAATTCCCGCTTTGAGAACTGTCACATGAACTGTGGGGACACAGCCGCCTATGGCAGAACCCAAATTCTAGTTCTAATAATACTATGTCATTTACATCCAACCAGTGTTGATAATACCATTTCTATGGGAGAAAATGTTTCCATGCTTACCTTGACAGGACACAGGGTTTAGAAGCACATTGGGTGGAGGGAGGGTAGAGAGAAGCTTCTGGGGAACCCCAAAAAGTAGTTCTGTTTGTCACATCCCAAGAGCTGAAGCACCCTTGTGATTTGTTCAGATGGACAGCTTGAGCTTTTCAAAACTGTCACTTCTTTTCCATTTCCTCCCAGGCAATAAACCAGTCAGTTACCTTCTATAAGTAGCCTACTGAATAATTGGACTTTATCTTTCTCAAAAGAAAGAAATCAGACTAAACTCTTCCCAGTTGTTAAAAGTTATACGGAAAAACTAGCTGGAGGGTTGTAAGATGAATATTTAAAACCAAAATGGCTTTTTTTCTTAAAGGAAATATTTTTTTAAAAAAACTTTGTGCAAAATATTTTACAAAAGATAACATGTATTTTTAAATTGGCTTAGGATGTTGCTGTCATCCTGAACTTTAACAGGCAGCAACTGTATGCTCCTAGAGGGACCCAGGCCACTGTCACTTCAATTCAGGATATATTCAGGAACTCTTAATGATTTTTTTTTTTAAGATTTTATTTATTTGACAGAGAGAGAGCAATCACAAGCAGGCAGAGAGGCAGGCAGAGGGAGAGGGAGAAGCAGGCTCCCTGCTGAGCAGAGAGCCCGATGCAGGGCTCCATCCCAGGACCCTGAGATCATGACCTGAGCCAAAGGCAGAGGCTTAACCCACTGAGCTACCTAGGTGCCCCCTCTTAATGATTTTTTTAAAAGTATTTCGCCATCAGCTTGTTTTGTTGTTAATCATCTTTCTTTTGAAAGCAGATCTGGAGTAAATCAGTTCAGCTATATTTCAGTTAAAAAGGAAGTTGTTTCAAAATTTGCTCTTAATTCATGGTACAATCTCATAACTCCTTGTACATGGCACTCACTATTCTACCAGAGTTTGTACCTTTGAAGTGTGCTGTTCAGTACCTTCGTATGCTGTTTTGTATAGGTCCTTAATTGTTTCTGGCAGGGAAGTCACCCTAAAAAATAACTTGAGCCACCAAAACAGGAACTATATGTCTCTTTAAAAAAAAATCTCTTACATCTCCTCTGCTGCTGTAATTCAACTATATTATGCTAGTGGATTTGAATTGCAATAAGTGGGTTAAACCAAAAATCCAAGTGGAATTAGCCTTTGAGTCCTTGCTCTCCTTAATGGTTTGTTCTGTTCTTCCTTGTTTGCAAATAAAGTAATTTTTTTGCTGGGATGTCCAACTCTATCAGCCTCTGTATCCCTAAAGTGATTGTGTGTTACTATTTTTGGTTGTAGTTCTTATATAATCTTTCAATAGGATCTAAGCGGAGATAACAAGTCAGAGAAAGACACCCCTTCCCTTCCATGTACGTTTGGGCTCATATTTTTCAAAATCGTGAAGTACGTGCTGCTTTTTCAGTGTTTTGTTTTGTGGCACCTACGTGTTGTTACAAAGACAAGAAAATCAGACATCTTATAAATATTAAATTGCTTTACAGAAGGCACAGTTAGTGAATTCAGTGAGATTAATAAGATTGTAGAGGGAAATTTTCAAAACCTATATAGTTCTTTTATATTCCCCCAAGGCCTTCCGAGTTACGTATCAAAGTAGAAGCCAGGGACTTGATGAGGAAGGTGAGAAGGCTGCTGCTGGAGCCACAGCTACAAGTATGGGGCATGTGGGGAGCCCCGTGGGGACGACATAGCTGATTCTCAGCTGCCCGGCTTTTATCCCTCAGCACCCTGCTCACCTTTTCGCCCATTCAGGCTTCAGTTTCTCTTCTAAATATTTCCAAATAGTGTTTGCTTTGAAGTCAGTAATGCATTCACATTCCATCTCCACATCTGATCTGGTTACCTGGCCAATTTGATACTCAAAGAGGTTGAGTACCTTTCCCAGTTTTCTTGTAAAAATAATGTCTGTTGTAAAATTGCAATAGGGTTAGTGACAGTGATCGCATATGAAAAGTACCTGTACACACACACACACAGTATCATTAACATACAGTGTTATATTAGTGTAAGCTGTACAGTATAATGATTCAACAATACATTATTTACTGCTCTGTGTTACCCATACCCCATCCACCTCCCCTCTGGCAACCACCAGTTTGTTCTCTGTATTTAAGAGTCTGTTTTGTTTGTTTCTTTTTTCCCTTTGTTTCTTAAATTCCACATATGAGTGAGAGCATATGGTATTTGTGCCTCTCTGACTCACTTATTTTACCTGGCATTAAACCTTCTTGCTCCATCCATGTTGTTGCAAATGGCAAGATTTAATTTTTTTTTTTTTTTTTAAAGATTTTATTTATTTATTTGAGAGAGAGGCAGTGAGAGAACATGAGCAAGGAGAAGGTCAGAGGGAGAAGCAGACTCCCTGTGGAGCTGGGAGCCCGATGCGGGACTCGATCCCAGGTCTCCGGGATCATGACCTGAGCCAAAGGCAGTCGTCCAACCAACTGAGCCACCCAGGCGTCCCGCAAGATTTAATTTTTATGGCTAAGTGTGTGTGTGTGTGTGTGTGTGTGTACACATCTTTTTAATCCATTCTGTCAAGGACTTTCAGGTTGCTTCCACATCTTGGCCATCGTAAGTAATGCTGCAGTAAACATAAGGGTGCATATATCTTTTCAAATTAGTATTTTCATTTTCTTTGGGCAGATACCCAACAGTGAAACTACTGGATCATGTGGTAATTCTATTTTTAACTTTTTTAGGAATCTCCATACCGTTTTGTACAGTAGCTACACCAGTTTGCATTCCTAACAAACAGTGTGTGAGAGTTCCTTTTTCTCCACATCCTCGCCAATACTTGTTATTTCTTTTTTTTTTTTTATTTTAGTCATTCTGACAGGTATAAAATGATATTTCATTTCATTTCAGTTTTAATTTACATTTCCTCTTATGATATGTGATGTTGAGCATCTTTTCATGTATCTGTTGGCCTTCTGTATGTTGTCTTTGGGAAAATGTCTGTCCAGGTCCTCTGCTCATTTTTTAATTGGATTATTTTGGGTTTTTGGTGTTGTCGAAGTCCTTTATATATTTTAGATATTAAAACCCCTTATCAGAAGTATCATTTGCAAATATTCAATTCGGCAGGTGGGCTTTTTGTTGATAGTTTCCTTTGCTGTGCAAAAACTTCTTCTTATGCTGTAGTGCAAATAGTTTAATTTTGCTTTTGTTTCCCTTGCCAGAGAAGACATATCTAGAAAAAGTGTCTACCACTGATGTCAAAGAAATTACTGCCTGTGTTCTCTTCTAGGAATTTTATGGTTTTACTTCTCACATTTAGATCTTTAATCCATTTTGGGTTTATTTTTGCTCATGGTATATGAAAATGGTCCAGTTTCATTGTTTTGCATATAGCTGTCCTGTTTTCCTAGCACTGTGTGTTGTTTTCTTCTCATTATAAATTCTTGCCTCCTTTGTAATAATTGACCATAAAAATTTGAGTTTATATCTAGACTCTATTCTGTTCCACTGACCTATGTGTCTGTTTTTGTGCCAGTACCATACCGTTTTGATTACTACAGCTTTGTAGTAGTATATCTTGAAATCTGGATTGTGATACTTATAGCTTTGTTCTTCTTTTTCAAGATTGCTTTGGCTATTCAGGGTCTTTTGTGGTTCCATACACGTTTTAGCATAGTGTCTAGCATACATTATTACTATTTTTGGAAGCTACTATTTATTTTTTATATATGCCTGTTCCCTGCTCACTTCCCACTCCCAACCTTGTCCTTAGCCCAGTGTCTGGCATGTAGTAGGTACTCTGAGCATTTTCTCTTGTAATACAGTTTTACTTACTACCTTGGAGAAAGATCTATTAAACTTCCACGCAGAATTATGTACTTTCTGGTTCTGTTTCACTCTGTGTCCTGATTGTGTGCCTGTCCTCTGTGTGCTTTGCCAAGTGGCTTCCTTAAGAAGGAATGGGGGGGGGGGGTCTCGAATGCTGAAATATTTGAATCTCCTTGTTGTAGCAATATGCTCTATAGACACCAGGTCTTCCATAAATGTTTGTTGAACGAATTCAGATCCTTGCCCAGAGCCGAGCCTTTTGGGGACTTTGAAGGTAGCAACATTTGTGTTATTCGCTAAATTCATACTTGGGGGGAAAATGAGTCTTAAATTCCCGTTGACTCCTTTGGGATGTACACTTGAAAAACTTAACAGGTGTTAAATGCCAAAGGCCCTTAGGCCTCAGAGAGATTTAATGCTTGCTGTTGTGTCCAAGAGTTTTAAAAATGTATGCCTGTGTGATAAATTGTGAGAACTTGAGACTTAATCACTGTTAGGTTGGTTTTTAGAGCAGCACATCTGTAATTCTATATATTAGTGGGTCGTTTCTAAGAATTTGGTGATCTCATTTAGAGTTGGACGAGCTGCAACTCTGTTGACATTCACCAAGCTCCCGGTCAGGCTTCAGAAGCCCTGTCTACGGGACTCTATTCTCCAGGCTGTAGAAGCTGGAATGACTAATCCATGCAGCATGCCACAGAGACACATCATGGACATGCAGGGTGGGACGCTGTATGTCCTCACTGTTGTCCCAGTGCGCTCGGGCACCTGGGAGTGGAATCATGATAAAATAGTCAAATCACCTGAGGCTCTTAACTTCCCGTTTCCTCTCATTCTGTCTGTCTTTCTTTTTGCCAATTTAAACATATATTTCATAATTGTATATTTGCAGTCATCTTTTTGAAAAAATTTTCCTTATTTCTGTCTCATATGCTTTCCTGGTCTTTTTGACTTTAATTTTTGTATAAATTGTGAGACTTAAACAAGTATAAGAAAGATAAATTTGCTATAAAAATTTATTTCTTTCTGTTTTGGGGAGGAGAGTTCTTTCCCTTTAGTATAAATAACAAGCAGGCAGATTTTGTGATTTTGCTAGTCCTGCCAGCAGTGGCAGATGGGTGTCAAGTGTCCACTTCCAGAGGGATGGCGTCCTGACGGGACGGCTCAGGGTTCTTCTTGAAGCCATGTTAATGCAAATGATTTCTCTCTACAGAGGAGACCCCCGCATCTCCGCTGTGGGTTGAGGTGGAAGTCTTTACTGCTTCTCACTTAAAGACCTCATTTAGAACAAAGAAATGAAAATGTACATACATATCTGTAAATGTATAACACCTTTAATTTCTCAGGTTTTTGAGCTATGCCAAAAAACACCTCCCAAAAACAAGCACGCTGTTTACCCCCTAAGGGTTTTATGTAATGCTTGGTCTATCTCTGTATTATTTAGGAGATGTGAAGAAATTTAGAATAGGATTTTTCCCCTTGTGTATTTCACCATTAGCTAAAACTGAACATTTCTGAACCAGAATTCCTCCGCTTTCGCACCTCTTCCTAAACAGCTTCCTTTCTTTTGTCTCCCTTGGTATCACCATGTTGAAGACTGCCCAGCCTGGTGTCTGAGACATTTCTCTCTCCCCTTTGGTCATGGGTTATTAGAGTAAGTGCTGGATAGAGCTGGAAAATCGGAATTCTTGAGCTGGCCATGTTCAAGTGATTTGAGCTTCATCATCATTCATTTCCAAGAACCTGTGAAGATCCTTTGTTTCCTACATCTAAACATCTTTATCTCTCTGTGTCTTCATGTAATGATGCTTTTGGGGGCAGTCTGCCCTCGTGTGGCACCTGCCAGAGTGACCGTGCTTGCGCACACCCTCTGGTGACATTACTTGACAAAAGGCTATGGCCCCGCTGGCTTCATTCCCAGGTTATCACTAAAGCAGACTCAAAGCTCTTTGATCCTTAAGCCCCTCAAGGAAAGGTGGTAAATTCTTCCTTCACAAGGGCCTCAGTGCTCCAGTGTGGGTCTCCTGGTGGAACATGGAATTGCCCCTTCACTGGCCAACTCCACTGAGGGTGGCCTCCCATTGTAGACTGCCATCATTTCTAAGGCCCCTCCCTGACATGGCCTGATTACTAAAACACAAAGCTGGCACTAACATGTTATCAGAGTCTAATTCTAGAATCTTCTGTAAGAATTCTTCCGGGAGACTTTCTCAGGAAGTAGATTTTTACCTTCTCTGGGGTAATGTGTTTATAGATAACTTTCTTGTTACAGGTGTGTGTCATGGTGTCACACCCTTTCTCTTAAGTAAAAATCCAGTTTCTTGGTTTGTATATTTAGAGACAGCCCCTTGCTGCAGTTTATGATCTGTTCCATATAGTCTCTCTACTTGGCGGAGATGAAATACACTGTAGATACTTGGTTACCTGGCAAGTGCTGGTTTGGAGTAGTGAAATCACAGCAGTGGAGGGGTTTTCAGAAACCCTATCAGATTCCTTAGTTTTTTAATAATGGTCATCCCTTTAAGTTCCAGGGGGCCTTAAGTAGCTTGGGCAAGTATTTATAATGCTCGAGAGTCGGTTTGCTGTGTAGCTATGCCATCAGGATACATATGTATATATACTTAATTAATTTTTTTTTTAACTACAGGAGCTCTTACCAAAGTAAAGGAGAGTAGGCGACACGTGGAAGAAGGGAAGATGGAGCTGCAAAAGGCCGATGGCATTCAAGATCGCTGCAACACTATTTCCTTTGCCACTTTGGCTGAAATCCACCACTTCCATCAAATCCGAGTAAGAGACTTTAAATCACAGATGCAGCATTTCTTACAACAGCAAATAATATTTTTCCAAAAAGTGACACAGAAGTTGGAAGAAGCTCTTCACAAATATGATAGTGTTTAATGACTGGACATTGGGTTGTGGACTTTTTTCAGTTCAAGGATATTTCTACAGCAGAATAAAAACTGCTATCAAAGAGCTATTGCCAACTATTAGTGGTGGTACAAGGATGGTTTTGTGTTCAACCGAAGCTCGGCTGAATATATAATTATGTAGGAAAGAAACAGTTAATATGGTTATATAATAGAAACAGTACCACACATTGTAACTAAATTATACTATGTATGCCTACACTACCATTGTAACTTTTGGAATAATGATTATACTATTTGCCTTATTGCTTTTTGAAGTATGGGTATTTTAGTGCATACTTTGTAGACCTCAAAACCCATGAAGGGTCTCAAAGCAGCTGGCTGGATCGAAGCCTGCTGTGGATGCCTTTTTACTCTCATAGATTGGGATTACCTAAATTCAACCTATTCTCTGTTTACAAACTCCAACTAGAGCAGCTATGCGACTTTGTGCCTTTAAACTCTTGGTTTTTCATTTCTCCGCCCCCCCCCTTTTTTTAAAGTAACCACAACTTTTCTGATGGAAAGAGTGAAAGGCCAGTGCACATAACGACAGACCTGTTGGTAACCTCATATTGGCACTGGGGGCGGGGTGGGCGGATCAGCTGTCCTTTGCCTGCACGGCCAGTTTTGTCTCCTGGTACACGCTGGTGAGCGCCGTGGAGGGAGGCCCAATGCTCATCTTTGGACACGAAGTCTGTTAGGGAAAAAATGGTGCCACCCTGTTCCCTTAGATGCTGTGGTAGCATAGCCTCTTCACGCAAGTGTCCTGGAAACTTGGCGTGGGGAATGACATGAACATGTCTTAGAACACAGAGGAGGAGGAGTCTAATCAGTTGGGGACACAAGCACAGAATCAGTGATGACACATACTCGGTTTTAATTCTTCAGAGGGTTTTCTTCTCTTTCTCTTTCTTTCTTTCCTTCTAGCTTGAAGATTTTACTATTCAGTTTTTTTTTTTTTTAAATGGATCTACACTGTTAACTGATTGAGACTCCACTGTGATTCACTTGTTTACTTAATCAAAAACTTTTCAGGGATGTCTGTAAAATTCAGTGTTATACGTGATTGAAAGTAGTGTTGGTTGATCTAAAGAGGGACCAGAAATAATTTCTACTATTCCAAATGCTGAGGGAAAAAACAGTAATAATTTTTTAAAAACTATTGATAAGCCCCCAGGACATTTAACCTTAAAAATTGTTTTAAATATATTATTTTATTATTATAAGGGAAATATGAATGGCTGATAAATACCAAAAAGATTCAAAAGCAGCTTAATTTAAAAAGCACAAAGAGATTCTGGCTTCAGATGCCAAAAATCTCTCAATGTTTTATAGTTGCTGAGCTATAAATAATGTGATTTTTGAGTTTATAGATTTATAAATTGTCACTGAAAGGTTAAAGTATCTGCTGTTTTTATGAAGTCAGACTTATGCTGCCTCAGAAGTCCCTGGGTAATGAAATGAGAACATGGAAGTAAAGAGGTCAGTTTGAAATTTTGGTGAGTCACATTGATTAAAAGAGAAAGGGTCAATTTGCAGATAGTCAAAAAGGAAAGGATTATTGAAATAATTACTCAATAGCATATTTACTCTAAAAAAGTCATCTCATATGGGTTGAATTTTTAAGATCAGAGTGTCATAATTTTGATCAAAATTTTATACCTTAGGTAACTTAGAGCCAGATTTAACATCATGTGGCTTTGTCTTTACTCCAGATACGTGGAATTGTAACCAAATATATCATTCTCTCAAAAGTAACTTCCTCTTGTTGATTGCAAAATACACTTCTATAAACAAAACCCATATATATATATATGTTTAACTTGACTGCAGAAGGTTGGAGATTATAATTGTAGCATTTGATTTAAGTTTGAATCTGTATTGGACAGATAAGCACTATGCTTTTCAAATGATTTGAAAATCAGTTTTATTTGCCTCTTTATTTTGATGGTGGTTTGATTTTTTTTTAAATTTTTTTTATTTTTTAAGTAAAATCACTAAAGTTGTGCAGTGGTAGCATGGAAATTATCTGAGGTGTCTTTATGGTTATGCTTTAGCCAGGGTGGACATGCTTAAATTATAAAAACTAAAGTACAAGGAGGTATAAGTTCATGCTGCCTACTTAGAAGAGAACTTTTGTTCTTCATAACCACATAACATTATAATGTCACTGATTCATAAGGGGTTTAAATGAATTCTGTGGGGGTAGGACATCAGAATTATTAGTGTTCATTTTCATCTAAGATCTTTATTTCTCTAACGTTCTTGGTCCTATTGAAACATTTCAGTATACAAAAATACTGCAATGTTAATACCCAAGAGAAAAGCCATCATAATGTGTATGCTGGTCATTATGATCAGTGTGGTACAGTTTTTTAAAATAAACTATCATGCCCTTCATGCCATTATTTGTCTTTATTTCTGTAATTTGTAATCTTGATACGTGATGTATTTATAACATGAGGGTGCCCACTTGAGCCTGGTTTTGCTATTTTCATTACAAACGGGCTTACTGATGTGCTGTAATCGTCTTGCAGTGAGACTGGGTCTGCAGTCATGCATTACAACCCTGTGATTCTCAGGCTGTTGTATCTAAAGGTACAGTTTAAACCCAGAACAAGGGAACACATTTGGAAGTGCAACAAAGTCCGTGCACGTTGGCATGCATAGAGTAGTAGTGGGAAATAGAGTAGTTTCCTGGGCTTCACTGATAATCGTTGTCATATATGTGTTCGTAACAACACAGCAGATCCTTAAATGCCAGGTTTTAATTGTCTTACGTTTTGCTGCTGTTCTCATAATTAAGGGCTTGAAAAATGTTCCAGTCTGTCAAGTCAAGCATGTAAAATTTATGTACCGACCTTTAAATGTCATTCTTTACCAATTTCATTGCTATAGGCGTATTTTTTTCCCCCGTTTATGTCTTCATTTCCTCAGAATCAAATACCATGTCTGATACCTTTAAATCAATAAGCATTATCCAGTTTTCTCGTTTGCAGTCTTATCTTTGGCTAACAGAATAAGCAAAATAGGGTATTAGTTATTTATAGACTAAGAATGTTGAACATTGTTTTATTTTATTCAAATGTTATGATTAGTACAGATCAGTCATGTTTATCTTTTAAAGAAATAAACAGAGGTTGCTTTATTTCTCAGCTTCAGTGGAATATGATAATTATTTTTTTCTCTAGTAGTCAAGGAGGCATTTATTTAATGTGAAAGACTTATATAAAAAAAAATAGAAGAGTGTGTTCACTGCCCTAAGCTTCCTTCTACAGTTGCCATAGACATTGTTCACGAAACGATGTAGTCTGACTAAGCATTCAGGTAGTCCCACTGAGTATCTGCTTATGTTAGTATCTTCCATAACTATTAGGTGTATAGCAGTAAATTGTGAGTGAGATGTTTTGAAATAATAGCTACTGTGAGTCTAGCACCTGACACATAATAGGTACTTGAGTAAAGTACTTAACACCATCTCTCTTAGGGTCTGTCGCTGTTGGTTGCCAGAAACCCGACAGCTCAAACCATCCTCATTCGCGATATAAAGGATCATGGATGGGTACAGGGACCTGGTGAATCCCACGTGAGGCCAAAGTCCCATCTGGAACCAAGCTTGCCTTCTATGTGGGGCTTTCTAATCTAGGTCAGCTCCTTTTCTTTATGAATCTGTTTTATTCTTTTTCCTTTTTTTTTTTTTTTTTTACGTCCAGTGGCTGGTTTTCTCAGCACCTTCCAGTATGTCTAAAATGGCCCAGATATCTTTTAGTTCACAGGGTTCCTTAGGCCAGTGGGGGACACCTAACCCAAGCTGGACAGATCAGCTATGGGTTGGGAATGGGGTAGGCATGAGATGGAGAGGTTCTCTTAAAGAGTATGTGAGGGAGGAAAGAAAATGGTTGGAATGTCTTAAAATGGACTTCATGTGCTTGTCCTCACAATAAATCTGGAGAATCTATCTCCTTTTTATAGGTGAATTAAAAGGATCAGAGATATCTAGTACCTTTTGCCCAAGATATACAAACTTGATAGAGTGATAGAGCTGAGAGTCAAATGGGGATTTGGCTCAGATCTGTGCTAATTTAAACCAGACTACATTGGATGCCATTTCCCAGCTTCTCAAAAACCCCATCACTTTTCCCAGGTACCCACTGCTAGAAAGATAGGTATTCCATTCTGCTTTGTGCACTGGGCATGAAACTGGTGCAAAGGGAATCGCTGAAAGCCCCCTCTCTGCATTCATTTCTGCTGGGAAAGGTGAGAACCTCCTGTCCTGTCACCATGTGTCCGGCTATTTATGGGCTGTGCTGCTGTCTCAATGGGGGAAGCAGGAAAAGTGTAACATTTCCACAGTGATACGAGGGAGAGAGGAAAAGAGCCCAAACCCAGTGGTTTCCCCTTCTCTCCAACTCCCACCGCCATGCAAATATACACAGGTTTCAGTTGCTGTCAGAATGGCCCTGGCAGAACTACAGGGACCAATGTCAAGTCGAATGTTAAATTCCAGGTGGTCAGGGTTAGCCTGTGACATGGAAAGTTCCACTTGGTCACACGTAGAAGCAACAAAATCCTCCTGTAGTAAGCTCTGGGAAGTGAAGTAGACTTGGGGGCAGAATACAGAACGATGCTGTGCTAGGCAGCTAGGAGCAGGAACCTGGAGAAACCCACTGAGCATCTGCGTTCATCCGAGGCCTCTGGGCGAGGGCCAAGTTAATCGGATTGGGTCATGGCTAAAGCCTTTCTAGGGATCATTGGTTCCTCCCCTGGCCCTGTTCCCAGGATGTCCCAACCCCATCATTCCTGTGGCAGAGATGGAGCTCCAGGATTGGTCGAGTGGCCTGTCTGGTTTGAAGAACAGTTTTACTTCCTTGAGTGAACTTGTACTAGAAGTCTGCCTAGGACAAGGCCAGTTGTCCCTACGAAGCTACCTTCAAAGGGGCTTAGAAACATGCGGTGTTCTGTTGCTGTGTATCTGGAAATGCTTTCTAATTTGAAAGGGGCCAGATGCACCAGACCTTATTTTGGTAGTGATTTAAATTTTCAGGCGCTCCAGGAAATGGCTCTCAGGGCTTAATAACTGCTGAGCTGTTGGACTTGTCTGCAAGCACAGTGGGGAAGCTGACCCAGCATTACAGTGAGAAAGGCAGTGTGCTGGAGCTAGGGGTCACGGCCTGGCTTCTCTCCTGAGTGACCTCAGATAAGTCACCAACCCGCCTCTGAGCCTCCATTTCCATAATGGCAGGACAGGCCTACTTAGATTTTATTGAGTTTTTGAGAGTGTTAGATTAACCAGTAAGTAAAATCCTCAATCATGTTGCAGTACTCCCTTTATAGATAACATGGGAAGCGATTAAAAAAAAAAATAACACAAGTAGGTATTTAATAAATGATAGCCACTTTCCCAAACACCGTGTGACCTTGAGCTAGTCATTTAATCTCTCTGAGACAGTTTTTTGTCTGCAGTGGAATCTAGTTATCCCCCTTCACAGAAATCCTATGAGAATTGAATGACAAAAACCCTAAGCCCAAAGCATGGCAGGAGCAAGAACAATAAATATCCTCTGTGATTATGTGACAAGTGTTAAGATGAAGGATTTAAGCCATAAGAACTTCTTATCAGCTGTGCTGTGGAAAATTAAAGAATCCACACTTAGGGCCCAGTCAGGCAGGACGTCCTGATTTTGGCATGGCTCTTTCACCTACCTACTGTGGCTAGCTCTCCCCCAATCCAGCCTGGTCCCCAGGTCCAGACCCCTCTCCAGATTCTTGCTCCCAGAACCCTGCACAGTGTCCTCAGTCCCCTGGAAGCCTTGTTCATCACTTCCCAGACTGATCAAATTCCTCCTGGTGGGCTTGGGAGCTCAGCTTTTCAGAGAGAACCCCTTTCCAATAAGGCTCCCCATTTGGTCTTAAAGACCTAACTACCAATGTATTTAGAAAGTGGTCCTGCAGCTCGTACCAGAAATATCTGCAGAAGACAGCTCAGAATTCCGTTTCTGTTCATCAGATTAATGATGATTGTATTGACGTCTCTGCTTTCACACCGTAAACACAGGTACCTGAAGCCTAGGACTAAGAGGGGCAGTATGCTCAGTATTTAGTATCTTAGCCCTGACCTCATACCAATTGCAGATACTTAATCTAGATCATGTCAATGCATTCACTCTGGGAAGTTGAACATAAGGCCTCCGAGTGGCTTTTAGAGTAACTGTGCCCGAGATCAAATATTGGCGTAGACCACGTTTGGTTAGACAACTTGATTCTGCTTTTGTTCAACCTGGCAGTTTTAGAAAATACGGTTTTCAGTTTTGATTCAAAATGGTTCCCTAGAGGAGAAAAATCTTGAAAAAAAGATGGAGAACAGGTAAGGATTTAGCAAATTAGGTTCAGCTTTAAACTGATGGTGTTTCAGTGTATCTGTGGGTATTCCACATCTAGTTTTGATCATTTTTTTTTTATCACCTGCCCAGTTGTGAACTCCCTTGCGAGCCAATTGGAGTAGCAGGTGCCAGCCACAGAGTTGGTACAAGGCTGCAGCTGTGAGATACCATCAAGTCGCTGAGCTGTGTTCTTTATCTGAACCGAAGTACTGACGGGAGGTGAGACCTGTAATCCCAGAAAAAGGGCTTTTTTGAAAAATGTTGCTTTTTAATGGCTCCTATTCTGGAACCCGTGGAAAGAAAATTTGGCCTTTTAGGTACTCATGCTCACGGGTGATTTCTGATAAATTGCACAGTTATCTGAAGGGTTCAAAACTATAGGTGTCAGTCATTAAAAAAAAAAAAAAAGGCAAGAAGGCTCTTAAATAGCAATATGGAATTTTACCAAGGTGGGGGAAAGGGCAGAACTATTTTATATGCTATACTTTAAAAGAAAATAAATACATTTCCTTATATATTCATAGGTTATTTCTGTAAGTAGATGGAAATAGTTGGTTGCAAGGTAACATTGTTTGCTTTGGGGTCTGGAAACTGGGTGGCTGGGGGACAGGGGTGGGAGGAAGGTTTTTATTGTATACCTTTTGTATCTTTTGAACTTGAATGTATTTTCCATTTAAAAAATAAAAAGTAAAGATAACTAAAGATCAATTTTAAAACTGATAGAGGAAGTACCGGAAAAAAAAAAAAGGTAAGAAGGAAGGTGGATTCTAGCTCTGTGCCAGCCCCCCTAAGACCTGGAAGCAAACTGGACAATAGAAGGAACGATCTTGTACGGACCATGGACTCACAAGAATGACCAAGTCAGTCTTCATTGTGTTACTCCTTGTTGAAACGCCTCAGCATGAGGACATGTGCTGTTCAGGTGAACATGTGAAGTGGGCTGTGAAGGGAGAGATGACTGAACCATAGTCTGTTGTTCTCTGGGAACCCCTCATCCTCTTCCCTGTCCTGTGAAGCCTTCCCCAGTGCTCCAGTCCCAGTGCCTCAGCCTTTGCCTACACCCCTCTGACTTTGACTCTACACTTAGACGTCACGTGATCCTCGTGCTCTAGATCAGATACGGACACCTGTATCTGAGATACAGATCTACAGAACTCTTCTGCAAAACCATTTTACAAACACATTCTTGAAGGGTCCCTCGGCCAGAAAGAGGCAGCACTGGGATTTGAACCCAGGTCACCTGACTCCACAGCATGTTAACCCACAACCCACTTGAGAATGCAGGGCAAAGTGCTGGAGTCCATGAGGAGGTGGTGGTAGTCTCCTTGAGGACCAGCTCTGTCCCTGACTTCTTCCTCCTCGGGGGATGCTAGGCACCAGTGGTGATGACAGGAAAACTGTGGTTTGGAAAGCAGAAGATCTTTGTGACTCACCAGGTTTTTGAATAACCTTGAACTTCATCTTCTGAAAGAAACCCAGAATGGCTAGCCCCCCTAGGCCCGTGCTGTCAGCACCAGCGGTCAGGGCGCTGGGGTGGGCAGTTTTCCACAGATGGACCTCTGTTGTGCTTGCAGGGGACAGAGGAGGCGGCGGCCCCAGGAGGAGACAGCAGCCCGGCCCAGCCACGGTGCCGCTTTGTTCCGCTGCGGGCCTTCCGGATTCAAATCTGTGCCTCAGTGATGCGACCTTCGACAGCGCCTCACGCTCTACCCAGCCACTGGGGAACAGTCAGATCCCCGTATGCCAGGTGACTGCTGTCTGCTCTCCCTAAACACAACCCGGGGGGCTTGAAAGAGAAGCCAGGCTAAGCTCCAAGCTCCGGGAGTCAGGAGGAAGGTGGGCCTCCGAGCAGGTGGCCAGGCCTCCCACAGTCAAGACCAGGAACTCACCGCCATCAGAGCTATTTGCCGTCTGAAGCCCTAAGTGGGACGAACAAGTGATAAATTGCCATGCTGCTTCTGTTACTCTTCATTACAGAAACTTTGGGTGGGACCAGGCTACATGTCTTCTGACCAGCGGATTTTCTCCTGCTTTACCTCATGGGAGACCAAGTCATCGTGGAAACATTGCTATGGAAATGGTAGTTACCCCAAATCAACTCACATTTGAATCATTTAGCTTCAAAAGCCTGATGAAGCCACTGGCACAGCAGAGACGCCCTAGACACTTGGGTTGATTGGTTTGTTCATTTGTCAACAAATATTCATTGAATCCCTAATTTCCAGGCATTGGTCTAGGCACTAGGAATACAGCAGTGAGCAAAACCAGCCCACATCCCTGCCCTTATGCACTTATATTCCAATGGGAGGAGATAGAATATTCAAATTAGTGAAATATATAGGTGGTGATAAGGGATAAGGGGAAAAATAAAGTGGGGAAGGGGGGGTATGAGTTGTGAGGGGTGGGAGAATTTGTTATTTTAAGTAAAGTGTCCAGGACAGGCCTCCAACCTGAAGTAAAGACCTGAAGGACTCAAGTGTGGAGCCATGTGAATACCCAGGGGAAGAACATTCTAGAACACTAATAGCAAGTACAAAGGCCCTGAGGCAGGAGGGCTTACCTGGTATGTTAAAAGACCATCAGGGAGATGAGATGGGATGGGAGTGGGAATAGGGTATAGAGGGTAGAAGGTAGAGGTGGTGGTGGTACAGGGCTGAGCAGGAAGAGATGATTCCCAGAGGTGGGAGGATCCAGGTCACAGAAGGCCAAATATAGGCTGTTGTGAGGACTTTGGCTTTTTTCTCTAAGAGGGGGACCCCTGGAGGGTTTGGGCAGGAAAAAAAGCATGATTTACTTCCTGTTGTGATAGGGTCACATTGGCTGATCTATAGGGGTAGCAAAGGCAGAAACAGGGAGCCCAGTTAGGAGACCTTCTGATAATCCAGGTATGATGGGGGCCCACACTAAGGTGGGAAGCAGTGGAGGCTGAGGATAGTCAGGTTGAGTTCCTTGACCAGGGCACCGTGTCCCCAGTGTGGAGCTTATCGAGCCCAAGAACAGTGTCTGTCTTTGTTTTCTATGCCTCCGTGGCTGAGGATTAACCTTTTGATGGATAACTTTACTTTTTAGTTAAATGATCTATCTTGCTCTGATTAAAGAGCCATTTGTTCTCTTTAGAGTGACTCTTCTGATCTATTAAATATTGATTTCATAACTCAGCTCTCAGAGAATACTTTTAAGTTCTTAGGGGCCACCTCATCACTTGCCCCCCCCCCCGCCCCCCGCCAGGTATAGTAGCCTGACTAGAGAGGTTTGACACAGAAAATTGACTCCCAAGGTTCTGGGGACACATATCCATATTTCAGCAGGAGATTGGCCATCCTGGTTAGGGCCTGAGAATCTTTTCTTTCTCTCAATGCGGTTCTGTCTGCCTGGTTGCCATGGTGGCCCCCTCTGACCAATGCTGGGGTCTCCAACATAGGGGTTGAGGGCCCAGCAGGTGTCTCTCCATCCACCCAGGGGACCTCCTAACTGCCTGCTCAGGCTGCGGGCCCCCTGACATTTGCAAACTGAGTGGGCAAACTTTAACAGACCATTCACAATTCTTTTGGATTCCTTCCCCCTCCCTTAATGTGCAAACATCTCTCTGGTCTATTGCTGTTGGTGGTTGGGCCTTCATTGTGCCCTGTGTTCTGCCTGCTGGCCGGGGTGAGGGTTCTTGTCCCGTATCCCGCAGTCTGTCCCCAGTGAGACTTTTTATTGAATCTTCCTTTTGCTCCCATGTGTTGGCCTTTTTTTTTTTTTTTTTAAACCACCATTGTTCGTCTTTTAACAAATATCTGCAAATGAGTTAATAAAATTTTAGAGGGTTCCAGTTTCTCCTACTTGCTCGTATGGTATTTCTCAGACCCGGCTTTACATTAGCATCAGCTAAGGAACTTTCAACACCAGGGAGCTGCCTACACACACTCTAAACCAGCGGTTTCCGAATGTAGAGAGCGGGCACAGGCTTCAGTATGTTCTGAAAGCCTCCCCCGCCCCCCCACCCGATGATTCTGAAGCACAACTTTGCTCTTTCTTAAAGGCAGTATAAACAGGGCCTAGCACCAGCAGGCAGTTCATTCTCCAAGGCGCTCAAAGGTTCTCTCTCAAAGCTCCTTTTTTGTCTAAGTGAGGTTTTATGGAGAGTCAGAATCAGTGAAGGGATTGAAAGAAGAAAACGTTCATTATATAAATTCAAATGTCTGTTCCTTTACCAGAACACAGGGCCTGCAATGAACGATGAATTAATATAATTTTAGTCTGGAATCCATTGGAAAAGCACAATTTTGTTTCATTGTATTTTGTATGTGTTAAGAGCAGTGATCTGTTAAACATAAATGGTTAAAATATACCACGAAATGTTTTTCATTCTTTAATGCATCAGGGTTGGAGAGAACCGGAAGTGGGTCCAGCTCTCCTGGGGCAGAGGGGCTCCCTTGGGGAGCAGCCAGGGCCTGGAGGAATGATCATGGGACAGCGACTCTGAGGAATCAGGTCTTCCTTTTCTGGCCAAGGACTCGAGGCAGATCCCTTTATCCTCTCCTGCAAGGAAGGTTTCATGATTCTACTATGAATGTGTAGAAATAGGTTCTGAGAACATAAAACAGCTAATTCTGTAAACGTCTTTGTGTGGCATTTTTAAGTTGACTGATTTTCTCCTATGCCACCCCACCCACACTCCACACTGGACATCATGCCAGCTAGCCTTTTGTAAGCTTTTCCCTCTGCCAGTAAGGCCTTCCAAGTCTTCTTTGTCTGGCTGAATCCCACTCCTCCTTTGGGACTGGGTTCAGGCATTTCCTCCTCCTGGCAGCTCTCCCTGTCTTGCCTTCCTACCCTGACTTAGTGAGGTACCCCTCCCTGTGCTCCCGATATGCCCAGGCTTTCCTCTGCCTTGGCCTTTCCTGCATTTGATAGAATTCTCGTGCCTGCTTCTCTTTCCCTACTCAGTCAGCTTCTTTTCTCTCTACCTTCCCCTGGTTAGCACAGGGCTTGTCATATTTATAGATTTATTTTAAGAAAGAAAGAAGACTGGGTGACCCAAAGGTACGACTGTCTCCGTGTTGTGTTATATTTGCGATGCATTTACAAGCAGGACAATTTAGAAACAGGAATTTCTTTGCTATATTTTCCCTCTCTTTCATTTTAAATCGATTGGCAAGGTTACCTCCAGCAGCTCTCTCTTTGGTGAAAGTCTAAAATCCATGGTAATGACACGATGTTTCATCGGGCTTTTATTGATGGGGTTTAGATTGCTTTCAGATTTTGTCACAAATGGTGCTGCTCTGAACCTCTGTGGTCATTATATTAGTTTCCTATTGTTGCCGTAACAAAAGATCATGAACCTGGTGGTTTATAACAACACAAATTTATAACCTTCCAGTTCTGGAGGTCAGAAATCCAAAACAGATCTCATTGAGCTAAAATCAAGGTGTTGGCGGGGTTGTATTTGGCTCTGGAGGCTCTTGGCGAGAATCCTTTCTCTTGCCTTTTTTAGTTCTAAAGGCTGCTCCATCCCTTGGCTTCTGGCTCCCTTCCACCTTAAAAACCCGCAAATGTTGGTTGTGTCTATTCACACTAACATCGAATCACTCCTCCGCTGCCTCTTCTGCCTTCCTCACCCACATTTAAATGACCCCCAGGGTTACGTCGGGCCCACCTGGTATAATCCAGTGGCATCTTATATTAGGTCCGCTGATGAGCAGCCTTAATTCTATCTGCAATCTTTATTACTCCCTGTCATGAACATGACCTACACCTTCTTGGGTTCTGGGGATTTGGATGCAGACATTTCTAGGGGACCAGTTTGCCACGGTCCTTACCTTTGAACATTTGTATGATCATCTCTGTGGGATAAATGAAGGAGAAATAAACTTGCAGAGTTGTGGGGAGAGGGAGAATGCACAAAAAATTTTAACTGCCCTCTTAAAGGTTTCAATTTCTACTAGCGCTTGTACTCAAGCCCCTGTTTCTTCTCACCCTGACCAATTCTGAATATTTTAGTCTTCAAAATCTTTGCCAGTCCTGCCGTTAGAAATCAATTAGTACTACAGAATTTGAAAACTAAACAAATCTGACATGTGCTGACATTAAAAAGCTGATGGGACACAGAAGCGTCCATGATTCAAAAGATGATCTTCTTTGCCTTCTCTAAGTGCCATTAGTCGATGAGTAAAGATGTGGCACAGAATCAATACTAAGGGAAGTACCCTATGATGAATATTTTCTTGCTAGCAGTTCATAGATTTACTAATTTATTAATTAGTCCATTAGTATCTATCATATTCTTAATGCATGCCAGTGACCGCTTGACCTCTAGGAATTTACAAGCAGTAAAAGGGATAAGTCACAAGTGAAGGCAGGTGATTTGAGAATTGACTGTACTTGTGTAAAATCCATCCATACAGCTCACATGCTCTAACTCATAATGGATCCCCTTTATTTTTGACAACTTCACGCTTTTTCCTAAATAGTTGGGAATCGTGCAATATTGCCATATGCAACTGCCAAAACTTATCTGAGTAAAAATCTGTCAAGTCACAGGAAGTGATCTAAGAAGCTGATTTTCTGAAATAGGCCAGTCACAAAAAGGCAAATGTCACTCCTAGGAGGGGCCTGGAGTGGTCCAATTCACAAAGAGAAAATAGAATGGTGGCTGCTAGGGGCTGCGGAGAGGGTGAGACAGGAGCCGTTTGATGGGGAGAGCATTTCAGTCTTGCAAGAGAAGAGGTCTGGAGTTTGGTTGCACTACAGTGGGAATGGACTTAATACTACTAAACTGTACTTAAAAAGGAATGAGATGGCAAATTTTATGTCATTTATGTTTTACCACAATTTAAAGAAAAATCTAAAAACAAAACAAAATGAAAAAACAAAAACCGACCAGTTATCTATGAAGCAGTCATGGAGAGGAAGTTACTGCAGACTTTCACTGGGTGCCAACTGTGCTGGGCATTTCCAAGCATCATCTCATTTAATCCTCACAACCACCCTGGGTGGTAGCTGTAATTGATACTATGTTGCAGGTGAAGAAACTAAGAAACTTGCCCAGAGTCGCACAAACCGGGATTTGAGCCCAGTTTGTCTGTCTCCTGCATCCTCCGGCTTGACAACGAAAGGATGCATCTGTGAGATGAATGTGATCTCCACTGAGCACCATCCTAAGTATTCTTTTTTTTTTTTTTAAGATTTTATTTATTTATTTGACAGAGAAAGACACAGCGAGAGTGGGAACACAAGCAGGGGGAGTGGGAGAGGGAGAAGCAGGTTTCCCGCCAAGCAGGGAACCCGATGCGGGGCTCGATCCCAGGACCCTGGGATCATGACCTGAGCCGAAGGCAGACGCTTAATGACTGAGCCACCCAGGTGCCCCCTAAGTATTCTTTAAAGTAGAAATACTCTTATTAAAAATAACACAAGGACACAATTCCTCAATGAGGATATAAAATTCCTAGAAACATGCACTGGCTTCTCCAGCTAAGGTTTATCTTACTAAATAATTAGAGCTTTAACTTCCTCCCCCCTGCCTCCACTTCCCTCTTTTCTCATTCTTTGTTTCTTTCATTATTAATGTCTGCATCATGGTCACACAGTCCATGTTGAGGTAACAGAATTAAATTTGCTCCTGCCTGTACCATTCTTTCATTCAGAGAAGGCTGGGAAAGATCTGTAAGGGACAAAGGACATGCCCCGCCTGTCCCCGCTCTGACACAGCCACTCGATGATGTCACATGAAAAGTCATTTCCTGCTTGATCTTTATCTGTAATGCTGACCAAATTAATAGCTTTACTTCCTTTACTTGTGTGTAATGGAATTTGGAAATAAAAGTAAAATCACTTCCTATGAGGGTTTATATACTTAAGTCCTTTAAAGTTCATGTACTTGGATGCTTTTTGGTCTCTGGAGACCGTGAGGTTGTTTAATGTAGAAAAGGAGCAAGCCATAAAATGGGCCATGCCGAAATTCAGTGATGGTCATGGATTACTTACTATCCGTGCTCTGGTGAATGTCTTTCCAACTCCCAAACCTTCTGAAGAATTTGCAAGGAGGAAAACCTGACTCATCCTAGCAGGGAGGTTTCAAAAGTAATTAAAAAGGGCGGATGTTGTTATAAAGTCAATCACTCATGTGGCCCTTAGAAGATGTCCTCTGGGGGTGCCTGGGGGGCTCAGTGGGTTAAAGCCTCTGCCTTCGGCTCAGGTCATGATCCCAGGGTCCTGAGATCGAGCCCCGCATCGGGCTCTCTGCTCAGCAGGGAGCCTGCTTTCTCCTCTCTCTCTCTGCCTGCCTCTCTTCCTACTTGTAATCTCTGTCTGTCAAATAAATGAATAAAATCTTTAAAAAAAAAAAAAAAAGAAGATGTCCTCTGCTACACGGGTCAATGATGAGAGCCCCAGACTTAAGAGTCTCCTTTTGGCAAGAGAATCTGGAGATGGCTAACCCGAAGGGGGGCCATGGCATCGAGTGTCAAAGCATGTGTGTGAAAATGTCAACTGTCAGGCTCATTCCCTCAGGGTTCCTGTTCCCTAAGGAGAGATAGTGGTGCCCGAATTTGGGGACCAGGCTGGAAACTGAGTAGCCACTACCAAAGGGGAGATGTCTACATTTAATCAGTTATAAATGTCCACATTTAGATGCTGTATAATTAACAGTCAAACTAGCAAATCAGCCTTCACTGAAAACCAACTTCTCCTTTACTCTTTTTTTTTTTAGATTTTTGTTTATTTAATAGATAGAGAGATCACAAGTAGGCAGAGAGACAGGCAGAGAGAGAGGGGAAGCAGGCTCCCCACTGAGCAGAGAGCCCGATGTGGGGCTCGATGCCAGGACCCTGGGATCATGACCTGAGCTGCAGGCAGCGGCTTAACCCACTGAGCCACCCAGGCGCCCCTCCTTTACTCCTTTTTATTCTCACAACTTCTTCCCTTTGTTCCCCCAGATGTATCCATTCTTTGTCAGATGCCAAAACAGGGTGCTTTTGATGCAAAAGATGGAGAGTGACATTTGCTGTGCAGAATTAATGGCCTTGAGAATGAAAATACTCAGTCTCGGGACACCTGGGTGGCTCAGTGGGTTAAAGCCTCTGCCTTCAGCTCAGGTCATGATCTCAGGATCCTGGGATCAAGTCCTGCATCGGGCTCTCTGCTGGGCGGGGAGCCTGCTTCCTCCTCTCTCTCTCTCTCTCTCTCTGCCTGCCTCTCTGCCTACTTGTGATCTCTCTCTGTCAAAAAAAAAAAAAAAAAAAAAAACACCTCAGTCTCCTGACTCTTGACTTTTAAATGGAACGTGTGTCTTTATTCTTCCCCTTATCAACAGGAAGCAGACATACAACGGACAGAACCTGATGCAAGGCAAGAAGTTTTAAAAGTTATAGATTTTTCTTCAGACCGGGGTTATTTTTGGAAGCTTAACATCCAGCTTGGATTTTTCTGAAATGAGGCTTTTGTTTCTCTGATGATAAAATCAATGCATGATAAATAATACCTGAGAAGTATAGGAAAATATTAGAAAAACAATGGCTACCATATTTTGAGCAGGTTTACTTTACTAAGTGTGTCGGCCTTCCGGCAGCCCTGTGGGGAAGGCACTGGTACTACTCCCTTTACCCACAAAAGTGCTCAGGCACCAAGAGGGAGGGTTGTGTAGGAAAAGATGGAAATAGCAGAGCCGGATTTAAATCTGGGTCTAAAAACTCCAGAGCCTACATTCTTCACAGCAATAGCTTCTTTGGTGTTTGTTTCTTGTTTATAACTATGGAGGTAGGGAAATGTGGGGTTAGTTTTAAACATTCTTTATACCAGTACACACAAGTGTACACACCAGAACATTCTAGAATGTACACACCAGTAGATTCTACAAGGAGTAGAATGTAGTGGTTATGGGGAAAGGAGGGGAAGAAAAAAGATCATCTCTCCGCTGGCTTGGGAGGCACAGCCTCTGGCACCGTTTCATCTGACATTCCCCCTTGCGATCTGGGTGGAGGTGGCTACGATCTTGGCAGGCTGACCGACCTCTCAAGAGGCCTCTTGAGTCCCTCTTCTACAGTTTCCCTGTGATTTTGTATAGGTCTGATTTTTTTCTTTAAAGATTTTATTTATTTATTTGTCAGAGAGAGAGAGAGCGAGCGAGCACAGGCAGACAGAGTGGCAGGCAGAGGCAGAGGGAGAAGCAGGCTCCCTGCTGAGCAAGGCCCCGGATGTGGGACTCGATCCCAGGACGCCGGGATCATGACCTGAGCCGAAGGCAGCCGCTTAACCAACTGAGCCACCCAGGCGTCCCTAGGTCTAATTTTTTTTATATGTCTCTATTTGAAGTAACTTGAGTAATTTCTCTTTTCTGTGGCTGAATCCGGACTGATGTGATGTATAGAGGAGCATATGATTTCTATAACTGGAATCTGATACAGATTTACTAATTGCTTTTTTTTAATTTAATATTTTCTCATAAACATTTTAGAACTTTCAAAATCAAATGCTTGCCAGTAGGGTAATATTCCTTCATATAAATGTAGCATCATTGACTTTCTATTCCTTTGTTAGTGGACACTTAGATTCTCTCCAGATTTTTTTACTCTTATAAATGAATATTTCTTTGACACAATGTAGTAGTTTTATACTGCTTTCTTTACAGATTAGTACAGACTTGGTGGCTGAAACCACGAGCAACACAAACTTATCTTGCTGTTTTGGAGGCCAGAAGTCCAAAATGAGCTTACTGGGCTAAAATCAAGGTGTTGCCAGGGCTGGAGTCTCCAGGGAAAGATTTGTTGCTTTCCTTGCCTTTTCCAACTTCCTGAAGCTGCCCACATTCCCTGACTCATGGCTCCTCCCATCTTGAAAGCCAGCAATGGCTGACTGACTCCTTCTTATAGGACATTATGCTAACACTGACTCTTCTGTCCCCCTCCTTCACTTAATAAGGATCCTAGTGATTACACTGGGACTACCTGGAAATCCTGGATAACCTCTCTCTCTCAAAATCATCTGATTCGCAACTTCAGTTCCCTCTGCAACCTGATTCCCTCCTGCCCTGTATGTAACAGAACATATTCACAGGACCCAGGAATTAGGACACGTGGGACCATTTGTGGAAGCCATTATTCTGCCTACCACATGCAGTAATTCTGATTCTAGGAATCTATCCTGCAAGAAGAATCAGAAACACAGATAAAGGAAATTTTTAAGGCTTCAGTCGTGTCAAATGCAATTGTACCAACTTATATCCCATTTGCTAATTTAAAAAATTCCCATCTCATTCTCACCATGTCATGCTAGCATAAAATATTAGTTTCTCAGTATCTTCTTGGTGTAGAAGCTTATGTTAATGAGTGCAATACCCATGTGTGATAGAAAATTCAAAGTGTACAAGAGAGTCCACAGTGGAAAGCAAGTCTCCTGCTTGCCTGTATCCTCCAATCTCCCTCAGAGGCTACCACTGATGCCAGATTTTTATATATCATTGTAGAGATATTCTATACATATATAAACATATGTAAGGATGTGTCTCTCCTTTTTACACAAATGGTGATACATTGTGCCCATTCTTCTGATCTCCTCATAGGTTTTTGAAATAGGATTCATAGGGGTAAATAACATTATTGTCTCTGATCTAGAAATTCTGTATGTTCTAAAATAGCCACAATTAATTACAACTTATTTTATTTTAGTGAGCAATGAGCCACATAGAGACCTTCTCATCTTTTACTTAGAAGTGTGAGTGCAGGAGTACCTGGGTGGCTCAGTTGATTAAGCATTTGACCTTTGATTTTGGCTCAGGTCATGATCTCAGGGTGGTGAGATTGAGCCCTGCTTCGGGCTCTGCACTGGCCATGGAGCCTGCTTAGGATTCTCTCTCTCCCCCTGCCCTTCCCCCAGCCTGCGCATGCACACACTTACATTCTCTCTCCTTTATTTAAAAAAAAACAAAAACAAAAACAAAAAAGCATGAGTGCATTAGGATTCTGCTTTTTGTAGATGCAAAGTTTCAATGGGCAAAGGCATGTTGAAACAAGTTCAGTCTTGGGACAGGCCTATATAACTCCATCACTGAGCTGAATGTTGTGTTTGTACTATGAAAATGGATGGTATGTCCTGTAATAAGGAAACAGGAGCTCTTTCTAGCTGAGAGAAACTTACAGTGTAATGTATCAAAATGCAGCACAAAGCAGATTTCACTACTATGAATCCATATTTTCATAAAGAATTATCCTGTCACCCCATATAATAACCACTTTCTGACACTCTATGTGGCATTCCCCAAGCGCGTTCTGGAAGGTAATAATTTTAGTGGAGAAAAAAAATCTATTATCAACAAAATTCAACCAAGCTGCCTTATATTCAAATAATAATCCATTAAAAAAAAACAGAAGAAAACCCCAACAATCAATCAAGCTAGTAGCTAAGAAATGAACACATAGGAATAAACATTCAATACATATAAAATAAGCTCTGAAATTTCACAAGAACATTAGAGAGGGTGAATACACTCATATATACACTAAGATGGGGTGGGATGGGGTAAGCTGTGGCTCTCAGGAACTGTGAGAACAAAGGTCACTGGGAATGAGTTGGAGGGAGATTGTTCTGGCCCAGAAAATGTTAGTGAGGGCGGAGTGTGATGCTATCAGAGAGGTAAAAACACTGAAGACCAGCCACAGGGGTCTTAGAACAGGCAGAGAATATCGTATCAATTGTCTGGAGTTTCCCCAGACCCAAACTGCCTTGCCTGGGAATTGAAGATGTTTCATTTTGTCAGGGCAATGCAATGGGAAGAAGAAAAGGAAGAAGCTGGAAGTATTTGCCTTGCTTTCCACTGCACGTCTTCCTCTCTAGAAACCAGAGCCACATAAGTAGCTAACTCTACCCGAGGACCTGCTGATGGGTAAGCGGGCACACAGAGGGTCACAAATCTAGCAGAAAAGGCTATTGGCTGTTAGTAGAGTGATGGCACCTTGGAGGATACACAGAAGGTATCTCACATTGGTCCAGCGGAACTTAAAGCATCTTAGCACCCACTTCTTGTCTGGTTTCTTGAGACTCCTTCCACCTGTGTGGAGGCCACTGGGTGCCTTTGTGCCAGGGGTCCTTGACACAGTGTGCTCTGTGGAAGCTAGAAGGGAAGGCTGGTCCCGGGATTGGGAACTTCTCTGTGTAATGAGTGCCTTCCTCCCCGATGCACTATTTGCTTTTAAAGTTTCCTTAGAAACCATGCATATAATACTTAACTCACCCTTGGCTCCACTCTGACATTTTTTTTGTGGAAGTCACAAGGACTGTTCTTTTCAATTGTGGCCTTTTGCATCTCCCAGCTTTCCCTTGGTTTCTAAAGTGTGGCCGTTCAAGAGGGCCAAGATCTCATGTGTCATGCCAAGGTTTGTGTTTGTGCTCTTGGCAGGATGTGCTGTTAACTTCTGAATACTACGTCTCTGAAGGAAAATGATGTGCTCCAGTGACACACTTTATGGTAGAAATGTTGCAGGGGCAGACATGACATCAGTAGCACGCAGGTCCAGTTCCGTGGTTGTGTGGGGCACCCCTATGCCAAGCCAGTGCAGATGGGTAAACTGTCCCCTTCCCTTGCCAGGGGAGGGAAGCCCCAACACCCTGTCTCCATCTTTTAGGCCCTCAGGGTTCACTCCCACTTCTCTTGTCTTTGGACCTGCTCCCCCCACCCAACTTCTGCACAACCACTGCCCTCCCCCATTCCTACAGAATGGGGTGGTCGTCTGAGCTCTAGTCCTGGCCACCTGAAGAAGGACAGTGATGGAGAAGGGCATGAAACTTCTTTTCAGTCACGGCTACTTACCTATGACCCAGCCCTGAAGAGACTAGACTCAGCCTTGGGATTTGTAGTCACATCGCTAAAACAGGCTTTGATTGCAAAATAATTGGTGTGTTGGGGTGCCTGAGTGGCTCAGTGGGTTAAGCCTCTGCCTTCGGCTCAGGTCATGGTCTCAGGGTCCTGGGATCGACCCCACATTGGGCTCTCTGCTCAGCAGGGAGCCTGCTTCCCCCTCTCTCTCTCTGCCTACTTGTGATTTCTCTCTCTGTGTCAAATAAATAAATAAAATCTTAAAAAAAAATTGGTGTGTTGATTATGGTTACCACACAGAGATGCCTCAACCTTTGCTAAGAGTCTTTCATTACTTATGCCTGAAAACACAACCACCATATTTCAGTGGTATCTTTTTTTCATAGATGAAAATCATCTCTTTTTTCCTGATTAAGAAATATGAACTCATTTTAAAGAATTTTAAAAAATATAGAAAAGGATAAAAGAGAGTGTAACCACCCCCCCTACCCAAAAATAATCTCTGTTAACAGTTTGGGGTCAAGCTCCTAGGTTTTTCCTGTGCATGCACATACATTCAGACTTTCTAAAAAAATGTGACTGTACTATTCATGATGTTTGTGCATGACCTATTGCCACACAAGACAACCTAAAACTCAGAGCTATAAAATAGCAACCACCTTGCTATGGCTCATGAATTCTCTGGGTGAGGAGTTTGGACAGGAGATGGTAGGGGTGGCCTGTCTCTAATCCGTGAACTCTGGGACCTCAGCTGGGAAAATTCAAATGGCTGGGGATACCTGGAATATCTGGGGTCTGGAAACATCTGTAAACTTCTTTCTTCTTTAATAGAGCTAGCACCTGGAATTGGAATTCTGAGCCCAGCTGGGGTTGTTGACTGTATGTAGCTTTTCCACATGGCTTGTGCTTCCTCTCAACATGGTGGCGTCAGGGTAGTCAGACTTCTTATATGGTGCCTTGAGGTTCTAAGAGTGGACAGGGCAGAAGTTGTGTGGCCTTTTGTGGTCTAGCCTTGGAAGTTATTTAATGTAATTTCTGCCATACTGTATGGTCAAAGAAGTCACAAGTCCATGGAGATTCCAGGGGAGGGGACAAAGACTCCACTCTGTGGGAGGAGTGTCAAAGAACTTGCAGCTCTGTTTTAACATTCTGACAATCTTTTGTTATTTTTACATAACATAGTATACTGTCTTGAATTGTGTTCCCCCAAAAGGTATGTTTAAGTCCTAACTCTCACTGCCTGTGAATGTGACCTTATTTGAAAATAGGGTTTTTGTAGATACAATCTAGTTATGATAAGATCATACGAGACTAGGGTAGGCCCAAATCAAATGAATGGTATCCTTGTAAAAAGGGAGAGGTTTGAACACAGGCACATGGAGAAGTCCATATGAAGAGAGAGGCAAATATTGGAGTGATATTTCTATAAGCCAAGGAATATCAAGGATTACCAGCAACCACCAGAAGCTGGGAAGAGCCAGGGACATCCCCTAGAACCTTCAGAAAGAACATGACCCTGCTGCCACCTTGAATTTGTATTTGTGTATTTATTTTAATTGGAGTATAGTTTAATTGGAGTATATGTTACTTGTTCCAGATGTACAGCACAATGATTTGACAATTCTATATGTTCTGCTGTGCTTACCACAAGTGTAGCTCCCATCTGTCACCAGATAATGCTATTACAATGTCATTGATTATATTCCCTATGCTGTGGCTTTCATCCCCATGGCTTTATATATTCCATAACTGGAAACTTGTACGTCCCACTCTCCTTCCCCCATTTTGCCCATGTCCCTTATCCTCCTTCCCTCTGGCAACCATCAGTTTGTTCTCTGTATATATGAATCTGTTTCTGCTTTCTTTTGCTATTTTTGCTTTTTATATTCCACACATAGGTTTAGTCATATGGTATTTACTTTTCTCTGTCTGACTTATTTCCCTTAGCATAATACCATCTATAGCCATCTATGTTGTCACAAATGGCAAGACCTTGTTCCTTTTTATGGCTGAGTAATATTCCATTATGCATACATATACCACATCTTCTTTATCTATTCATCTATAGAGGGACATTTGGATTGCTTCCATATTTTGGCTATTGTAAATAATACTGCCATAAACAGTATTTTTGAATTTCATTTTTCTCTCTGACACCTCGATTTTGGACTTCTATCCTCCATAACTGTGTAAAAACAAATGTCTGTTTTAAGCCACCACAGTGCTTTGTCCTTTGTCCTTTGTCACAGCAGTCCCAGGAAATGAACACAGTTACCCATATCCGTAGAGATCACATTGTCATTTCATAGTTGTACAAAGTAACCATTCAATGCTTAATCATCATTTATTTGATCAATCTTAAATAGATCTAAGGAATTTAGCTCAATAATTAGCATGAAATTATATTCTATGCAATTAAGTGGGTGACTCATAGCCTTCCTTTCTTTTCCCACTAGGGCCAGCACAGTTAGCACAGAGTTAGCATTCAAAAAATATCAATGAACTTGTTACCACCACTAAGAGAGTATCAGAAAACAGGAAGTCTGATCACCTACAAGCATTATATTAAAGGATTCCAAATATTAAGGATTTTAGGAAAGTTCTGTCACTTCTGGAAACCTGCTTTGTCAGGTGACCTGAGGGATATGGAAAATACTTCAACCTGAGAGAACATTCCCAGAAAGCATCAAATATTTTAAACTGAAAGGGGTTAATGGTACAAAAACATTAAAACCCACTGTTGTGTACAGATGTGATACTTCCAGGTCCCTGGCCGAAAAAGGAGTTTTAAGCATTGAAACCTCTTTGCCAAGTGTTAAGAAATGATTCAGAAATGTCAGCCTGGCAGACGGCTACGGAAACCTACCCCATGCATTACAGACCTTTCTTGCTCTTCCTTTATGACTTCTGGATTGGATGAGGCCTCCTGTGTTTTCCTTCTCAAGTTCAACTATCCGTTTCTTGGCCTCATTTGTGACTTCCTGGACACAGAGGGAAGGCATGGGGTAAACCTGGAAAGAAACCACAAGCCTCCTCCCTTTCCCTCATGGGGCCAAGTCAGAGCAACAAGGCCGAGTGGCCAGCTCTGGAAGTGATGAGACAGCAAGCCCTTCCAGTCTCGTGGTTTCTTCTTCTACAGACCAGGAGTTGTCTCAAAAAGGGCCTGTATAAAATAAAATAAAGCCTGTCTTCATTCTAAGATGCCTGGCAGTGTGTTTGCCATTTCCAAGGGATCTTCAGCTACTCTGGGCACAACAGACTGGACAATGGCAATGCAGCAAGAGTCCTGAGTTCTTACTTCAGCCCAGAAACCCAAAGACACTTGTGCTGCATGAGTAAGGGGTTCATTGGGGACTAAGGGATTGGGTTGTCTTGACAGAGAGAGATAGATCACAAGTAGACAGAGAGAGAAGGGAAAGTAGGCTCCCCGTCAAGCAGAGAGCCTGACGCGGGGCTCGATCCCAGGACCCTGAGATCATGAGCTGGGCCGAAGCCAGAAGCTTAACCCACTGAGCCACCCAGGCACCCCGGGATTGGGTTGTCTTGAAATCTTAACTTTTTCTGAGTATTTGGGAGGGGGTGTCCTCAGAGACCACACTGATGGACACTTCCTCTTCTCTTGGGGATGAGTGGAAATGTACCTGCTACCTGGACCTATTCTGTATCTGGATGGGCCGAGCTTCTCCTTTGGCTCAGGATCGTGCTGGGCTCCACCAGGCTAGGCAGACTCAGTGTGTGTTTGGGAGAGGGGAGACTGTGTGTGCTGCATGCTCGCCATTGCTGTTCCCCCCAAATGGTAGTGGGCTGTTTCTTTGGTCCCTATGATGTATCAGGCTCTAGGATCAACCAGAAAACTAATTTGGCTAGAGAGAAGGGTATGGTTGTGGTCAGTAAGTGCTGCCCCCAGATCTTGTCCCCTTTCCTTATTATTATTATTATTATTATTATTATTATCATTATCATTATTTTGAGAGAGAGAGAGCTCATGAGAGAGCTCACTCGTGTGGGAGTGGGAGTTGAGGCTGGGAAGGGGCACAGGGAGAGGGAGAGAGAAAATCTTAAGCAGGTTCTACACCCAATGCAGAGCCCAATGAGGGACTCTGTCTCACGACACTGAGATTATGACCTGAACCAAAATCAAGAGTTGGATGCTTAACCAACCAAGCTACCCAGGCACCCTGAGTCCCCTTTCCTCTTTGCTGCTAGAACACTAATTTTGGGGAGGAGGGTAATTGATGGAAGTGATTCCAGCTACCCAGCCCTAGGTTGTTGATTGGTTCATGTCGCCACCCTCTTTTTCACCTAAAAGTGACCATGTAATTTTTCTAGGCAATGAGAATTCAGTAGAGGACTCATAGGGGTTTGCAGAAGGCTTTTCTTTGGCCTAATAAAAAAGGAATATGAGGCTAACAACACTCTATTCTGTTCTGTCTTTTAACTGCCTTGAACATGGATTTGATGTCTGGAGCTACAGCAACCATTTTGTGACAGTGGGGGAGGAAAGGCCTAGGAAATTATCTGTAGACAAGTATGAAGAAAAGGGTGAAGGAGTCCCATAATCTCTGGCTCCAATGTGGTTGAGCCCCTGAATCAATGGCAGTTAACTGCCAACTCCTCAGTTACTGCTGCCTAAGCTAGTCTTAAGTCTCAATCACCACATGGTTGAATGAATTTCTAAGTGATGAAAGCATGCTTCTCAAATTTAATACCAAAATACCTTTATTAGTAGAGGTATACTGATGTGCCTAGATCATAGAGTATAGCTCAAACTGGCTTTCCATCAGCAAGACTTCAGATTTTATCTGAACACACACACAGTATACGGAATTTATATTAATGAATAGTTATATTAAGGTATAAAATTATGGATAGTTATATTAATTTATATATGGATAGTTACATTAATTTATAAAAATATTGAAAGTGTTATCAAGAAAAGAGTGAGAAAGGGGCGCCTGGGTGGCTCAGTGGGTTAAGCCTCTGCCTTTGGCTCAGGTCATGATCTCAGGGTCCTGGGATCGAGCCCCGCATTGGGCTCTCTGCTCAGCAGGGAGCCTGCTTCTCCCTCTCTCTCTCTCTGCCTGCCTCTCTGCCTGCTTGTGATCTCTCTCTGTCAAATAAACAAATAAAATTTTTAAAAAAAGAAAAAGAGTGAGAAATACCTTTTTCTTCCACATTGTAAAATTTATGCTGGGAAGAAGCAATTTTCTTAACCAGGGGCTTTTTTTTTTTAAAACTTGAGGTGTAATTATATAACATTCTATTAGTTTCAACTGTACAACATACTGATTCAATATTTGTCTATATTTTGAAATGATCACCACAGCAAGTCTAGTTAGATCTGCCACCATACACAGTTACAAAATTATTTTTTGTTGTGATGCAAACTTTTTCGATCTATTCTCTTAGCAACTTTCAAATACGCAGGACAGTGTTATTAACTATAGGCAGTATGCTGTACATTATCCTAGGGCTTTGAGTAGCCCCTGGCACACTGCCCATATCCCCAGAGGTGCAAATACCATGGCCTGAAAAAAATAAAAGAAGCAGCAGGAGAGAAAGATAAAGAGGTCAGTGGATCTAAAAGAACAATGGCCTTGGTGTGCCAGGCTACGAGTGTGGACTAAATTCCTTTAGAAATGGGCCACACTACAGAGCACTAGGGAGGTTATGCAAAGCCAGATGTTAGAGTAGTGCGGTGGCAGGATTGGAACTGAGTGCATACACGGTAGCAGGTAGGAGACTCCGTTGCATGTCAGGTAGGACCAATTTCCACTATGAACGGCAGATAAAATAGCAGCTTTATTTAATTAGGTTTTTGTTCCTTCCCCAAGAGCCAAGAAGCAGCTCAGAGGCCAAGAAGCAGCTCAGAGGCCAGGAGTCCAGTGTGGGAAGAGTGGCCCATGGCTACATAATGCTATTCCAGTGATCAAGGCCTACATAGCAAACCACTCCAACATAGTGGCCGAAAACAAGAGTGATCCTTCCCTTTCCTCATGAATCTGCAACGAAGGCAGGATGCTGTGGGACAGCTTGTCTCTGCTCCTGATAGCAACCTCTTGGGTGGCCTGGACGTGGCAGAGCGCTCAGTAAGTATGATCTGGAACCATCCCCAGGCTTGCTTACCTGCACACCTGACGGCAAATGCTGGCTGTTGCCTGGATCCTCATGAGGCTGTGATTGGAAACATCGACCTGTGGCCACCCAGTGAGATTGCTTGGCTTCCTCCCAGCACGGTGGCTGGCTTCAGACAGCAGTATCCCAAGAGCAGAAGTAGAAGCTGCTCATTTCTTAAGACTTAGATGCAGTGATGGGCGCAGAATCACATTTGGCCAAGTAACCACAGAGTCTATATGTGGGGGATGGGACATAGACCCCACCCCCTTAAGGGAGGACCATCAAAGAATTCTGGGATCATAATTTAAAGCCACAATAGATATCATTAGCTAGAGCCTAGTCCCAGAACCCCTGCTGCTGGCAAGGGAGGCTCAGAAATGTAATCTTTATTTGGGGTCCAATGTCCAGCTAAAAGTGAGAGGGGATAGTAGGGATAATTAGCAGTCTTTGCCACTGGCAACACATCTCCAGTGACTTAAAGACTGGGATTAGGGTGGTGGGAATGGAAATGGACAGGAAGTCTACGTGAGAGATGTCGGGGGAAAAGAATCTGTAGGATTTGAAATGGTTTGGGCTAAGGTGTCCGAGTGTTTGTGCCTGCACAAAGGGCTAGAATCACCGAGACCGCCTAGAGACATCCAGCCAGATGCAGAGTCAAAAACCGTCGCAATCGCTTCATTCCCAAGACCCATCTGGTATCAGATGAATCTTCTAGACTTTGGTCAGGACCCATATGACCAGGTCTTACTCTTCCAGAGAGCAGGGCCAGGCTAGCAGATAACAGTTTTCATAAATGGTTGCAGTCCTTTCGGCTCCTCTGCTCCCCCGCCACACCACTTCAACCTCGTGACTGGTCAATGAATAGAATGTGGTAGAAGGGAGGCTGTGTGACTTCTGGAGCTGGTTCACTGATGGTGCTAGAGCTGCCACCTGGTCTGACTTTGCTGGGAACTGAGGTGCTCTGTGGACAGTCCAGTCACATTAAAGCCACCATCCTGGAGGGAAAGAGAGAGATGCTCAAAGAACTCAGCTGTTGGAGTCTTCCTAGTCCTGGTGCTGGGCATCTCAGTGGGCGAGCCTTCAGATGATTCCAGCCCCCAGCCTTTGAGTCTGCCAGTTGAGGTCTAGACAAGGCGCATCAGAGATAAGCTGTGTCCCCATCCTCTTGTATATCCCTGACCCACGGAATCCATGAGCATAATGAGTGGTTGTCCTAAGGCACTAAGTTTTGTGTGATGGGTTATGTGACTGTAGTGACGAGGCCCTCAAGGACTGTGAGGGAGTTGCGGGTGGCAGGGCTCCATGAGGCTTGGATCCTTCAGATATAGTGCTTTGGACCCAGGTCAGCAAGCTTATCAGGGAATGATAGGGAGTGATATATAGGAAATATAGGGAAGGAAGCCCTTAGGGAGTTTTTCAGCCTCTGAATCCTGATCTGAACTAGATGGTTGGGTTTGCGCATAGCAGACCTCAGGGCTCTGGGGAGATCAATAGCCTTTGCCCAAAAGGCAATAGTTTGGTTCTGAATCTTCATACTGATGATGCTTGTCTCCTTCCATCCCCACCCACTTCATTAGATTGGTGTGTGAACTTGAAACTGTGGCTGAACGGGATGCGTGGATCATTCTCCTTCCTCCCAACAGGGCCACGGCAGCTTTATCTGGTGTGGAGCACCTAGCTGTGTGGTTTTACATGAGGACTGGATTCTGAGCTTGGTCTGAACCCCAGCCCTCTAACGCCATCAGTTCCTACCCATGACACCTTGGCAAGTCATTTATCCTCCCGGAGAGCATTTCCTGTGTCACAGGATTAGGATCAGGAAGACAGATGTTTCATGAATGCATATCAAAATATCACCCCTCCCCTCCCCACACACGCACCTGCCCCTCTGCCCACCTGCTCCAGCAACTGGCAGGGGAAAGCATCAGAGGTGATGAGTTCTGGAAAGTGCACATTGAAGCCACCTCATGGGAACAGAGCAGAGTCCTAGGACTAGGACTTTTGCTAGGACTCATTCTTGTTGAGGACAAAACTGGAGCCCAGAGAGATCAAGAAACTTGTCCACAGTCACACAGCTGGTTTCTGGCAGAGTGCGCATCACCGAAGCCTCTGCTGTTCTTTCCGGGACATTAAATCAAGTGAAGTAACTCAGGAGGAAGGGAGGCAAGCGACTAATGCAGATGTAGGGATGGAGGGGGCTCCAGTCAGAGCTGAGGGCTGGGTTGTCCTTAAGGCGTGTGAAAATTTGACAAAAGTGGCTGAAGCTCTGGAAAGGCCCAGGGAGGAGCTGGCGGTTGTTCCCTTCCATCCCGTTTTGAGTTGTAACAAGAGCAGACCTGAGCCAAGTGGCTACAACACCATGTGTGGTTGTTGGAACTCACAGATTTCTAGAGCCCACAGTGGGAAGAAGTAAACTAGGTCAGATCCCAGGCTGACACAAAGCAAGAAGAACGCCACAGATTTGCAAGTTAGGTTGCTTCTCATTACACAAAAATGCCGTTTTCTCCCAGGCTGGCTGGGCCGCACCTCCCTCCCATCTATAATCATAGCTCTTCAGGAAGGGGATCGCTCTGTAGCTGTGGAAAATTCTGGGCAAATCAATGCGCTATTTCTAGATGTCAGGTAGCTCGAGGACTCACAAGTCTTCACCCTAGGCCCATTAATCAAGTCTGATGACTTAATTTACTGTTGAAACAAACATGTCAATTGTAATGTGATACATTTACAAACATCTCTGCTTCCCAAATGGCAGAGGAGTTACTGGCCAAGAAGAAAGGAGAATTAAGCCCTTTTCCAAACAAGACGTTCTCCCTTTATATAACCAGAGACGAGATAGGATGTGAGTGTTCACCGGCTTCTGTGCTGGAGATGTCAATCATTTCTTCCCTGCCCCCCAGAACTTGCAGCAGAGGCCCAAGGAACTGCTCCCTACCTCCAAATGTAGCAACTGGTCAGCCCTTGTGGAGTCCTTCCAATTTTCCAGCTGTGTACTTGGGGATAGGAAGCCATGGTCAGTTAGCTAAAGGCTATGTCCACTGAAGAGCTGAAGCTGCTGTTGTGAGTCGCCATTTTTGGCTTGATCCCTGGAGAGTCCAGAATGATCCAGATGTACAGCAGCAGTGAGAAGCCCCAGTGCTCCAGGGACAGAGACAGTGAGGGAGACAACAGGTGACCTGGTTCCAGATACTTTCCTGTTGTCTGCATACACCCTCCTACTTCCCTTGTTGATTGGAAAGGAAAATTAATCAAAGATGGGGAAAAATCTTACTATGGCTCCAGGAGGACTTGCAAGGCAAGGTCCTGGGGAAGGTGCGGCTGGCCTTCGGAATATTGCACCATGCATTTTCCTCCCTTTCAAGGAATTTTTTTTTCTTGAAAAATGGATAGTCGTTTCTAAATATAGAAGTTGAATAAAAGAAATATATTTTCCTTAGGAACAAGATGTTTTTTACATTTGCCAGCTGGACCCAGTAGTCATCTGTCAGTAATGCATTTGTTTTCCTCATGTAGACATTTAATCATTTAATGAGTTCATACAGCCTGGCTCAGGTAGCACTAGCCAGAACACACACACACACACACACACACACGTTGTTCCAAGGGAGACATTTGCCTGATGGAGATTATAAGGCTGGTCAATAAAATAAAAAGGAATTACAGACCAGCTTTGCAAAGTACAGCCTTAACAAATACTATGCCTCTGTCATTTCCCCTCATAACACCTAGATTTACATCTGTGTTTTACATACACTTTTGAAGAGTTGCCACATTCAGCAGGTCTTGAAAGGTTTGTTTTGATGGTACTTAAAGAAAAAAAAAGTCTGGAATTTATGAATTAAGAACGAGATGGGCTAATTGGCTTCCCAGGGGGATTGTTCTCTCTCACTCTCTCTCTCTCTCTCTCTCATTTTTTTGTTAGGTGCTTACTCTTATAATTTACGACTCCTCTTCATGATTTTAAAGCTCGTAAGAGCTAAGCACTTCTAGCCCTTACTTATTTAGTTCATTTACTAGCTAGGTCAAACACATCCTTTCTATTTGGCTACAGACTGGGAATAGATATTTAGAAGTGTACTAAGAATGCAAGCTAACTTAAGTTTTATCTCTAAGGCCTCTTGCAAGTGTTGATTTGTCTACAAACTGCAGGTGCGGAAAGAAAAAAATGGCCACTTTTAAATTTTTTTCCCCGAAGTATCAATCGAGCTCATCCTAAGTACCAATCTATCTTAGCAACGTTGAGAAGAATGAGGCGTGGTCTCGGAACACAAGTAAGTCACAGAAGAGGCATCTGCCTGGTAAAAACAGGATGTGTTTCTTGGGGAAATTCTCACAGTAGGACATAGCTCAGGACTTTCCCCTTTGCTTTGGAAAAAACTTTGCTCAAAAGTAAGCACTGTCGGTCTAAGTGGTGTGAGGTGGGGACCAAGGGTTCCCCAGGAAAGCCCCATTCTGGGGGCTTAATGCAGGAGGTGGGACCCAAAAAGATGTCAAGCAAACATTGGGGAGCTAAAAAAAGTGTTGGGAAGGGAGAAAGGCCCTTCGGAAGAGCTGATCCTGAGCCCCAAGGGGGCAGAGGGTTGTGGGAGATGAGATCAGCTTGTTCCAGCAGGTTGTGGAGGACCTTTGAGTCCCATGGCCTAGGGTCCACCTCCGTTCTCTTTTCTGTCTTCTCTGTGTTGAGGCGTAATGTGAGCAAACTCTGAATAAACAGCGTTGCAGGCCAAGATATATTTGGGAAGACTAATCTGGTTCCACTGTGTGGGAAAGATCAGAATGAGGGAGACACTAGAGGTAGGAGACAAGGACCAGTTAGGATCAATTCTCTAGGAAAGTAATCAGTGCAATGGGAATTTAGCTGGGATTGCTGGTTACAGTCTGGGGTTATAAATTCCAGAACAACACAACATTGAAAGGGAGAGTTACAGAATAGGGTGATGCCCAGCTTCCCTTGTGAAGGAATGAGAACAGCATCTCATCCAGCTTCTGCCTGGGCTCTCTCCTCTGTCCTGTGGGTTTACCCCCTACCCCTGTTCCCAGGGCTCCCTCTTTCTTGCCTTGTTCTGGGGATTGGGGTGCAGGGAAGAGCTTCTTGCTTACCATCAATCAACAATCAACAAGGTTCCTTGGCAGCTGACTATTTTGGGGATCTCTGGTCCAGGTGGAGCCTCCCCCAAACCATCTTCCCTGTCAAAGTTCTCCATGTGGGGTGGTGGTAGTTTTATTTAACTCAGTGTCTCTCCCGTTACTACTGTAATGTAGCAAAACATCTAATTGTCTATGCCCATTGAGGTCTAAAGATGCAAAGCATGCTGTGCGAGAAGATGAACCCAGAGACACAGCCACGATCATTGCACCTGCCGCAGCTGACACCAGGGCCCCTGCCAAGGAGATGGTGCTTTTAGTCCTTTGCAGAGCATCGTTAAGGATCTGAGAACCAAGAAAGCCTACATGTTCAGGCTGCATTTGAGAGTTTGTCTCTACCCTGCATAGGGAAGTGGAAAGTGGAGAGCTCTGGAGGAAACTCAGCTCACGGGCAAAACTCTGCTTTCCTTTAAAGGATAGGGTCATCCTGTTAACCATTAGGAAAGAGAATAGGCCCTTGGAAGTAGACTTCCGCATCCTATATCTTTGATTGTAGCTCTAAAAATCTCTCAGATGGCAGCAGATGCCTTCGTCCTACATTGAAATTGTTTGTGACCAGGTCAGAAGAGTCAGTCCTAGGAAATCACAAGACATCCCAGGAGCATTGACCAGAAGCTAGATACTTTTAATAGCAACATGTTTTTTAAATTTTGTGTTTATATCATTTTGTTCTAAATGTAGAATCTACTTGGAATTTGGAAAAAAAAAAAAAAGAAAAGCAAAATATATAACTCACTATCACCGGCTTTAAAAGAAATAACCTAGGGACGCCTGGATGGCTCAGTTGGTTGGACGACTGCCTTCGGCTCAGTTCATGATTCCGGAGTCCCGGGATCGAGTCCCACATCGGGCTCCCAGCTCCACGGGGAGTCTGCTTCTCCCTCTGACCTTCTCCTCGCTCATGCTCTCTCTCACTGCCTCTCTCTCAAATAAATAAATAAAAAATCTTAAAAAAAAAAAAAAAGAAATAACCTAAATTTGGTATTTGGTTGTGGGGGGAGAAGGTTGGTAAGGGTGTCCGAGTCTCTTCCTCTAACCAAATCCCACCCATTCTGGCATGTTTGGTTCAAGTTTCTTCTTTCTAAAGCTTTTCCTGAGTAAGAACAGCCCAAATTCACCTTTTTCTTTTCTGAGCTGCTATAAAAATTAGTCGGTACCATACAATTTATTTCACTGTTAACTGCATTGTAGTATATATGCTATTATATGTGTTCTTGTTTCCCCAACCAGATGGCAAGGTATTTTAGAAAGTATGGCTCCCGTTAGGCTTCTTGTTATCTCCTAATAATGCAGCACATTCCGAGAACATTGTAGGTATCTGATCAGGAGTGGAACATTGGGCATCTAAGTGGGGCTCATTTCAGGAGCCAGATCTGGTTCCGGGTCTGTCCTTTACTGCAGGAAGAGTTCAGGCTCAGCGTGGTCCAGGGCTGGACATATGGACAAGGTGGCTTGTGATGATGTCAGTCTCTCATTGTTGACAGCCACAAGTAGCAGTGAGACCTACTGGTTAGAGACAGTCTGTGAACCTGGGCTTGGCTCTAAATTTTCCCACCTGTTGGGTATGTGGTGGTGGACAAGTTACTTTATGAAACTGTAGTTTCCTTATATATAAAATGGTAACAAAAATAGTACCACCTACTAGAAGTTTTTTGAGGAATAAAGTAAGTTATGTAGAACCATATGTCCTGCTTCATCCACTGGACATGTAAGTAGGGTAATTCCACCCACGCCCTCAGAATATGCCTCTTGAGGGCCTACGTGTCCAGATTAGGAAAGTTCATCATCCTATTCCTTCCCTGTGGACCATTTCCAGTGTCAGCCTGGACACCCAGAAATGCCTACTCAGTGTCAAGTGTCAGTCTGGATCTTCTCACCTTGTGTTGGGGTGGGGAGGGCGTGATATGGAGAAAAGTAAAAAAGAAAGAAAGGCTTCATAGGGATTCCTTTATTCCTTTATGGATTCCTTTATGCCACCACTATCTCTACCAAAAAGACTCCTAGGAATAAGGAGAGCATTCCTGATGGAGGAAGAAGGCTCTCGGAGAGGCTAAAAAGCCCCCAATATTGGGACTTGGTTCGGGGCTGGGCTATTTGGCTAATTTGGCTATTGTTTGCCCACTTTGGGACAACGAGCAGGAGAGAGCTCTTCTCCAACTCATCAGTGAGAGACAGCGGCACCTGGATGACTGATAAATGAAAAAGTGAAGTTCATATTTGTCCACTGCTAGCCCTGGTCCCATGGCAGTGAAGGTTGGCTGTGGGAGAATGTTCCAGTGTAGGGGTCAGGCAACCTGGGTCCTAAGACCTTCCAGAGCCCCCAGCTGTCTACTCTGTGGCCTTAGCAAGTCACAATCTACTTTCGATGTCTCAGTTTTCATATCAGTCAATGGGATTGATAGCCTCTTCTTTATCCTCTCTACAGATTTTTGTGGGACTGCAACCATCACAGGTTGGAGCTTGTGGCAGGAATGGAATGGCTGTGCTCCTTTCCCCTCCTTCTCCTAGAAGGAGTGGCTCCCAGGGGCTCCCAGGGCAGTGTGTAATTGGGTATGGAGTGAGTAGCTTGGACTGGTGACCTGAAAGGGCCCTAGATTAGAAGATTAGATTCAGACGAGTACTGTCAAATAAGATGAACTATGGAAACTTCCTGCTATCTATCTATCTATCCATCCATTTATTGAATGCATAAGAATTGAGTATCCAGGGTGTGCCAGACACCCTGAGGCCCTTTGCATTTCTCCTCTGGGCCTGAATGTTTGCTAGGCTCTAGCAATGAGAAAGCAGGAGAACAATCTTTGTTTTACCCCTTTCTTTGGGATAACCTGGAAGGCCTTTTTGTCCTAACCATCAGCCCAAAATAAGTCTACATGGGGCCTGGGGGCAGGGGGCAGCCTGATGAGAGCTCTGGACCCCAGTTCTGTCCCGGTTTGCATCAGCTAGCCTTGTTCCTGGATACTTGGTAACCGGCAGCAGCACCCGGAGAGGCAGGGGGCATTTAGGATTGACAGGAGATAAGAGATGGCAGATGAAGTTTCACCTGGGGTCACCCTCCAGCCAGAGTTTCCCATCTGCCTTCTGCTGCTCTTGACCTTTCCCTCACTCTGCTCACTTCCTTCTGACTGATCTGTCAGTTGAAACATGGTCAACTTTTCTTTTTCCCCTAATCTGTTCCAGTTCATGACGTAATAAAAAAGACACACGATTGGGGGGAAAAATTTTACAAATTCCTTTTTAAAGAAAAAAGAGCACATTGGAAAGTAGATAATTGGAGACAGATTCCGGGTGTGGCATGAAGGCCTATCCAGGGTTTTACACAGGTCCCTCTTCTCTCTCTTGCCCTGTTTGCCAACTTCCTGAAACCAGTGTTTCCATTCGATAGACAATAATCTCACATATTCTCCTCAGCCCTGAGAGTCAGATGGTGCTCTGCAAATGAGCACAGTTCCTTCAAGAATGATGGCCCTACCAGAATGGCGATGCCCAGGGCAGAGTCCCAGCAGTGGTAAAGCCTTACCAAAGGGTTTTCAGGGGTGGGAGTGCTATATACCAGGGATGGATATGTGTATGGGCCACAGAGCATTCATTGTCCTGGAGATCAGTTTTGCTCAAGCTAAATTTTTTCACGTGATTTTAACTAAAAATTTAAAATTGAAAGTACTGTTAGGTCATAATAAAAAATAGATGTATTACGGAATATAATGTGACATTTATATAAATTTTACAGGTATTTCAGGTTTTAAATGCCTACCTGGGGATGCATACCACTCTCTCTCTCTCTCTCTCTCTCTCTCACACACACACACACACACACACACACATTTTCCCTCTGTGAGTAGAGAATATTTCATTGAAAAAAATTGAGAATGACTGCATTGTAGCTGATATCTTTATATAGATAGTTATCAGGTAATTTCCACATGAGTCTTTTTCTGCTATTTGTCTATATATTGCAAATATTGGTCTTCAGATTATTATTTTTTTAAAGACTTTATTTATTTATTTGACAGATGGAGATCACAAGTAGGCAGAGAAGCAGGCAGAGAGAGAGGAGGAAGTAAGCTCTCTACTGAGCAGAGAGCCTGATGCAAGGCTCGATACCAGGGCCCTGGGATCACAACCTGAGCCAAAGGCAGAGGCTTTAACCCACTGAGCCACCCAGGCGCCCTGTGGTCTTCAGATTATTAAAAGGCCTCCTATCAATTTCATCTTGCCTTTCTCTGTCCTTCCAATTTAGTCCATCTAGAAGTTTACCCAGCTTTGGGTCCTAATGATAGTTATGATGTCTGTCCCATGGTTGGCTATTATGTTGTTGAAAATGACTTTCTAGGGATCTGGTAGAATATTGGGTCAGTTGGCTCCTTCTAGAGGGATTCACTCAGTCTTGTTCTTTCTCCCATCCAGAATGTCCTATGAGCCAAATAGACTCCTCATCTCTAATTTAAGTGTTTTTTTAAATTGAAATGTTTATGGAGATAATTGTAGATTATGTGAGTTTTAAGAATTAATATAGAGAGATTGTATGTACCCATTGTCCAATTTCCCATAATGGTAACATTTTGCAAGACTGTAATATAGCATTACAACCAGGATATTTTTTTTAAAGATTTTATTTATTTGTTTGAGAAAGAGAGAGAGAGCATGAGAGAGAGAACACAAGCAGGAAGAACACCAAGGGAGGGAGAGAAGTAGGCTCCCTGCTGATTTTAATACCTGTGTAAATTTTTAATGCCTGTATAAGTTTTCATACCTGTAAATCCATGGATTCACCACCATAGTTCAGGATATGAATGTTCCAACACTGTAAGGATCCTCCATGTTGCCCATTTATGACCATCCTGGCTGCTCATCCCTCATCCCCATCTCCATTCCTACCCCTGGGCGACCACTAACATATCTGCCTTCCATTTCTAAAATTATGTGATTTTTAAATAGTATATAAATGGAACCAGACAGCATATATCCTTTTGAGATTGGCTGACTCCATTTTTTGATGTCTGCTATAGCTTTTCAGCCTCCCTCTTCCCTCCTGTCCCACATCTGGTCAAGCTGACAAGAAAGCTTGAGTCCTTACTTTGGCACTGGGGGAGAGATTCAGACCACGTGAACCCTTGCCATGTGTAGGTGTCCTCCCCCCTCCCCCAGCCCATGATCACAATGAAAACCAAGCCAGTCTCTTTCCTGGCTCCCTCAAGGCATTTTTGGGTCTGCTTGGGAAGCTTGCCTAGTTGGCCTCTGAAAACTATATTATGTGAGTAAAAAACATTTTCATACCTTCCTGATATATATGCAGTGCCATTAGTATTACTATTTGAAACATATTTTTGGTGGGAGTCCACCCTCTTTCTACAGGATGGCTACCACAGCGTAATTTTTACATATTCATCTGGGTTGTTGCATTTGTCAATAGTGCCTTTCTTTTTTTTATTTTTTTTAAAGATTTTATTTATTTATTTGACAGAGAGAGAGAGAGATCACAAGTAGGCAGAGAGCCAGACAGAGAGAGAAGGTAGCAGGCTCCCTGCTGAGCCGAGAGCCCGTTGTGGGACTCAATCCCAGGATCCTGAGATCGTGACCTGAGCTGAAGGCAGAGGCTCAACCCACTGAGCCATCCAGGCACCCTCAA